>JBBPNN010000929.1:0-13928 GCA_038090935.1 Hortiboletus campestris | reverse complement strand
ACGATATTCCTTGTTCCGCACTTAGTTTAGTTCCGATTCATAGATACCTCTGACCTGTGCTTGCACAGCTCTGGCATTCGTCCTGCCGGAGTGCAGCACCGGCTTTCTGATCTCCCATCCTCTGTCTCCGTCATCCGTTACTAATACTGTACTCTTCCTCCATATATAAACTCCTAGATACTCTGTGTACAGTAGCTTGATTATCGGCTAGGACAGACTCCTGTTCTTCCTTCTCCTCTGTTCCTCTTCACTCCGAAATACGGGACATGAACGACAGCAAGGGTGCAGCACATAAGCTGAAGCCGAAGTCCTATCCGTGCACATGAACTCCGGAGTTCCGGAGTTCCCTCAGGAGTTGCACAGTTCCTAACAGACACTTATTTGACCCCAAAATACATTATGGATTTTAGTACTTTATATGCCCTCCATTTGCTTGGATCACTGCCTCAAGTCTTCTAGGCATACTTTCAATTGATGTCTGACACTCCTCAACCTCTATCTTCCCCCACTCTGCTTCAACTATCTTCCAGAGCTCCCAAACTCCTCTTGCTATCTTTCATAGCTATTGAGTCTTTTTTTTGAGATGTTGCCAGAGGTGCTCAATAGGGCTGAGGTCTGGTGACAGTGCTGGCCAGTCAAGAAGCCTAATCCCTTGATATTTGAACCAGTTTTGAGCCCTTTTAGAGGAGTGTTTAGGGTCATTATCCTGCTGAAAGATAATGCTCTCTTTAGGAATCCCAGAATTCTCCATCAAACCCATGCATCCCCAGACCATCAAGGAACCTCCTCCAAACTTTACTGTTCCCTGGACCTCCTTGTCCTGTAAAGGCTTACCTCTCTTTTTCCACATATATATTCTTCCATCTGACTCAATTCTATTGATCTTTTTCTCATCTGACCAAATAACTCTGGTCCAGTCCTCCACAGTCCAATCCTTGTACTTGAGAGCAAAGTTCAGTCTTCTCCTTCTATGCTTGATAGACAAGAGAGGCTTCTTTTTCTTAACCACAGCCTTTAAAGATGCAGTCTTAAAAACAACAATTCTTCTCTTGTCAAGAGAAGAGAGCTTGGAAGGGTGACCTAATTTGACATTCTCCTTCTCTAGGGGGATCTCCTTGATGATTCTGGCCACAGTGGACTTCCCTAGACCAGTCTTGGAGGGCTAGGAGATGTTGGGGAATATCAACCTTAGTGGAAAACATGCAAATATTGGGACACTTATTTGAGCCACTGTATGTCATCCAGTCAATGGTGATTATATACATCATGCAGTCAGTGGTGATCATAAGTGTCATCTAGTCAATGGTGAGTACAATATACACCACCCAGCCAGTGGTGATCATAAGTGTCACCCAGTCAATGATGATTATATATATCATCCAGCCAGTGGTGATCACAGATACCATTTAGTAAATAGTGATTATATACACCATCCAGTCAGTGGTGATCATAGTCACAAGAACATCTCACCTTACCAGGATCTTACCATCAAAATCACTATGTCAGTAGTGATCATAGGCAACACAAGAACTTCCAACCTTACCATTAAGATTTGCAAGGCAGATGTTACCATTGTATATCAGAACCACTGACTTTACCACCAATATCTACAGGCCAGACAGTGTTATTATGACAGCTCTTGTCATTAGCATTAAGAGTTACTTTGAAGATGTTGATTGGATTAAATTACCACAGATAGTTGACACATTTGACCAAACACACCACAAAACATAACTGAAAAATTCTTGCCATTCAATCACTCAATCTATGGGATATCAAACTGTAGTAGCAAGAAAGATAGTGCCAGCAAAAAAAGCACCAGCAGTGACCAGTAATATCGAACATGAGAACATCAGGCCTGAGTGGGGAGACTGTCTACTCCAGATGTGGGTGCTGTAGCTGCAACAGCATTGGCTTTGATTTCCACTCGTTTCTGGTGAATTCTTGCAAGCGCATGCTCTCAGCACTGGTTGGAAAAATCTGCCTAAAAAGTGTTAGTATGAATATAGCTAATACAAGGCCACAAACAGGACACAGCAGCTGATGTGCAACAACCCATCCGAGTCCCTGGCATAGGTGACATGAAGTGGCGACATGACAAAAACAATGAATGGCATAAATCTACCTGTTCCATTATGTCAGAAGTTGTTCAATTTCATCTAAAAACGTGCCGAGTCTGTCATGAGATCAGTCTGTGAGAAGACCTGAGCTGCAGTCAACGCAAAACAAGCCCATGAAAAAGTGAATTGTTGACTGAAAAGACAGCATAATCAAATGCTTACTGGCATAGCAACATAGGCAATTGATGCTTTCATAATAGAATACATGCTGTGGATGCAAGTGTTGCACAAACACGTTGCCTTGGGCTCACCAACGTCAACAGAACTTGGAGAAGTAAAGATATGCTTGTAGGCCTACAAATGCATGATCAATCAGTATTCAAACAAAAAAAAACATGGCTGACTGAGATTAAAATCCCACTATGCAACAAACCATTCTATGGATCCTCAGCATCATAAGTATAGTTTGCATACAAGAATATATGGAAGCCCAGATGGTCATGCTGATTCTGGGTCACAGAATTCGTCCTCTAACCTTTGGCACAAGGATTAGGAAACCGGATTGCTCATATTGATGATGACCCTCAGTCACCATTTTGGCTGATGGTTGTACACTTGTGATCACCTCTGACTGGGTGGTGTATATACTGTAATCACTAGTAGTTACTAAATGGTATCTATGGTCACCACCGACTGGGTGATAAGTACACTGTAATCATATTTGACTGGATGACACCTATGATCACCACTGACTGGATGGTGTATATAATCATTATTTACTAAATGGTACCTATGATCACCACTGACTGGGTGGTGTATATAATCACTATTTGCTAAATAATACCTATGATCACCACTGACTGGGTGATAAGTATATAGCAATCATTGACTGGGTGACACCTATGGTAAAATCTATAGTTCTGAGACATCATTAGGAAGTTCTGACAGGCAGATATGGGTTATAAGAACTAGAAGTATGATATGTTTGATCTATACTGTCAACACTTCCAGAGCATATATACATAGCATGGTCATTGTGTGTATCATTATGATATATCCTATAGGGCTTTCTAGTATAGACAAAGCTATATACTGTATGAGACACGGATCAGCCCATATACCGTCCATTCCAACAATCCCTTCTACTCTGGTTGTCATATTGGAGGAAGCACAGCTCAACCCAGTCATGTGGAACCCCTTTCTTGAGGAAATAATCATCTTCCCTCCTCGACTCCCACTCCCTGTCCGTCACCAATACCAGGAGACCCTGTATATGGAGTCAGAAGACAAACCAGGTCAACTCCTGGAAGTCAAGGATGTTTCAGCTCTAATGGCTCGTCCCAAAGTCCCTCTTGTTCGCATTGACGAATGACTCCATATTGACTCTCTCAAACTTACTAGCTGGCTCGCATCTGTGATTTGCATCCTGGTTAAGTACAAGGGCTTTGACATCACTAGGGAAGACTGGGTTTATACAGGAAATCATACATGCTATGACATAGAAGGATTCGGTTATTGGAACGAACCACTCGCATCCATTTACATATGAAGGACTGGGACTGGCTTTCCCAGTCAAGAAGTACCATAAAACACCTTGTGTGCCTATCCATCACCAAGGTTTCGAGATCATCCACCACACAATCCATGCATTCAACATGCCGATATGCCATCTCATTAGGGCTCAGAAGCCCAATGAATGTCTTGATCCCACTGTTGTCCAGAAGATCTTTGATCATCCTGAGACGTTTGACCAGACCAAAGGAGATGTCATCTGGAATCCAGATAAACAGCAACATACATATGTCCACCACACTTTTCAGTGTCTCCCTTCCTTCATCAATCATGTTGGAGTTAACTCTGACATTCCTCATCAGTGGCTGTGGAATACTCTCATGGATGCAAGATGGAGATGCATTTGGAAGAGGAAGTCAGTTCAACCTTTGCCTGCCGACCTTGCTGACCTAGAAACACAGGTCATGAAGAAGGAGCTGAGGCACACAGAGTTTTGCCTTGTGTGTGGCCAAGATTTATTAATCTCACTGCCAAAGACATGGCCACTGCCAATTTCCCTAGGAGGTTGGTACGTGAGTGCTGTCAAGCCAGGATATGCTCAGCATGTCCATATTAAGCACAAGTACTGGACTTTCTCCTTCCTCCATCTTGCTGTACATAGTAACAAGGATTGTATTCCCATGTATACTTCTCACAATCATCCCATAGCTAGATTTCATGATAGAAGTGGACAATTTTCATCTATTGATAATCCCCACTTTTTCCAACATCTTGATTTCCAGATTTTTGAGGAAGTCAATCCTGTCTTTTTTAAGACTCAACTGATTGTGACTTATGTCAGCATTCTGACGACCACTCTACTATCCACAGATATTGTCGGAGATGAAGAAAGAGAAGACTTGGCTGCCCTATCACCCCTTATGGAACTGGATGATAAAGACGATAACAAGAACAATCCCACACTTGCACTGATTCCCATTCCTCCTTTTGTACCTCCTTCACTTCCTTTACTCATTACTGATGAAATATCCCTTATCAACAGGCACAAGCCATGATCAGCATGTTTATCCATGCCAATATGCAGCATCTCATGAAAGACACATACATTCCTGTTGGTAATGTTACTCATCCATTTCTTGTAAAGGACCTCTGGGACTATCTTACTGTCCTTTATTCTTCTGTCAGAATTACAGGGCAATATAAAACCTTTGCCAAGGCCCTTCATACTCATATCATTGATCCAAACAAGACTAACTGGCACAATGCTCCTGACATTGCTGGTCAGCTTAATCAGCTGACCAATAACTTCTTCAAAATGACCACTGGCAGTCTTGCCCTTCCTGACAACCTTTACAGCATGATTATGCTGAATGCCCTTACACCATCCTATCATTCCATTGTCTCAACACTTGTCCAGACTACCACTTCTGCTCAATTAACTCTCCAAATCTCAACTTTGTTCAACTTCTCATTTGAACAAGAGATTTCTGGTCCATTGCCTCCAGGTTGAGGAGAGACCAGAAGTGAATTGTACTAACACGATTCAACATGCTCCTTCCTGTCCCATGTGTATTCACTGTGGGAAATTCCACCTTTCTGAGAATTGTTGGAAAGTATACAGTCGCCCTGGACAACAAGTGTCCCATCACCCATGTGGTAACAAGAACCAGTGTGGGAGGAAGCCCTATAAGCTATCCCAACAGACTCCTGCTTTGCAGGGTGCCAAGGGGCCTTTCAAGAAGAAGGGTGACTATAAGGGGAAAGGTAAAGCACGTGTTAATAAGGTTGATAGTTTTGCCAATGCAGTTGAGGTAAACAATATGGACATTGACCCTGATTATAGTCAACCAATCTTTTCTGATGAACCTCTGATGGCCAATTGGGGCTACTGGTATGGGCATTGCCATGGCTATGGCCAGTAATGTTGCCGGTCCTTCTCAGCCCTTTTGTTTTGGCTCCTCTCCTCCATCACTCTAAGAGAGGAGCTAAACCCAAGAAGCAACAATTGCTTTCTTCTCATTTCCATGGTGATACTAGATGTAACCATGATGGTTCCTAGAAACACAGCATAGACCATAGTCTTCTTAAACAGGAAGAGAAGGATACATATAGCAATTACTCAAATGTAGCTGATGGCAAATATTACTATGATTCTGCTTATTCAGGGGCATTTGCCCTAGGCGCGAAAGATCAAGAATTACAGTTTCATTGTAATCATTGGCTTGTTGATTCAGATTGCTCCAATCACATAACACCTTATCTAGATGACTTTTCAAATCTGTCTAATGGAGAATGTTATGCTGGCACTGCTAATGGAGTAGTAATGTGCATGCATGGTCCTAGAATCATTGTTCTCAAACAGGATGTTTCAGAAGCTGCTCCTTTCATTTTGACTGGAGTATGGTATGCTCCTGATGCTGCTCACAGACTTTTGTCTGTGACTACACTTACCCATCAGGGTTTCAAGTGTGAAATCACAGATCAGACCAAGATCTGGGACAATCAAGGAAGGTTGGTAATACAGGCCACTGCTTTATTACCAGCTACTCCACTTCACTGGTTTCAGTCAGTACTGATCACTCCAGATGGATTGGTTAACTCCTTGCAGGATAACAGATCATATGATTTGTGGCATTACCACCTTGGACATTTGTCCAAGAATGCGCTATGGCATGTCCACACTCATCTTAAAGGCATTCCCCTTTTTTCTCCTCCGAATAAACCCTCTATTTGCAAGGGCTGTGCTCTTGGCAAAGCTCATCAGCGGACTTTTTCTGAGTCTGACAAGCAAGCTTCTCGGATTCTTGATTTAATTCACACTGATCTTTGTGAAATGCCAACTTTGTCGCATTCTCACAAGAAGTGAATTATTACCTTTATTGATGATGCTTCAGGTTTTGCAATCCTTCATTTTCTTAAGTCTAAGGCTGATACCATACAGGCACTTCAGGATTTGATTGCATGGGTGGAGAACCAAACTGGTTTTCATCTCTGCTCTGTACATTCTAATCATGGAGGGGAATACAATCCTTGAAAAGGCTGAGGCACTTCACCAACATGCTTGCCTACCTCTGTTAGAGGTGTGCAACTCCTGGTGACAGCTCCAGAACTCTGGAGGTGCATCCAGTCAAATGGAACTTGGCTTCAGCATATGTGCTGTGCCCTTACTGTTTGTATGGTTGTCCCGGATTTCAGAGGGTAGAGGTAATGACGAAGGGAGAACTAGACAGGAGTTATTCTAGTCAATATTCAAGCTAAGCTATGTACAGTGGAGTAACTACAGTTTATATACGGAGGTGAAACATAGCATTAGTAACGGAGGTGGAGCAGATGAGTAAGATGGAGGATGGAAGATGGAATGTACAGTAACTAGAGCTGCGCACCAGAGGGATGAATTCCAGAGCGGTGCACACAGTGCGGAGGTATTTAAGAGGTGGAACTAGTACTAAAGGAGAACAAAGTGTATTGTAAGCAGAGTGTACAGGATAGACGGAGAAACAGAGAAAGTGTCCGAAGGTCAGGTGATACATATTGGGTGAGATCACACCAGAGATCACTCATGGAAGAGCAGAGATATGCCTGGAGGGCCAAAGTTGTACTAGAGTGTCATAGATATGACAACCTCCATCTTTCTGACAGGATGCTGTAGAAACTGCTCTATACATCTATAATAGACAGCCTATGCATCATCTTGAATGGTCAACTCCAATTTTCAAATGGAATGGAGATATTCCAGATGTGTCTTATTTCAAGGTATTTGGTTGCCAAGCTTATGTCTTTATTCCAAAGGAAGATCATGCCAATAAGCTTTCAGCTAAATCTGAGGAAGCCATTTTCATTGAATATGAAAAAGGCACCAAAGATTACCACTTCTGGTCACCTAAGCGCAGAACTGTTGTGGTTTCATCCACAGCCACTTTCGATGAATTTGTTGTTCCGCATTGTTCTAGAAAGTCCGATGACAAACCTGCCGACATTTCTATTCCAGACAACACTATGGACCAGGATAGTGACCAAAAGAATTCTGATGATCCTAACTTAGCTGAACATATTCCAGTCATGCATCACTATCTATTTCCACCTATGGAAGCTCAACCCCCCAATCCACAATTCCCTCTATGAAATGATCAATAGCCATCTCACTCTCCTTCACCAACTGTTCCACCTCCTGCTTATTGTTCACAATCACCAGAGTTGCACAGAGGAGCTCATGTTCATAATCCACAAATTCTCCCTGATAACACATATGGAGCTAGACCTCTGGTGGAGATTGAACGTGAGATACAAGCAGAACCTTCTCAATTGCCTAGCAATGAAGAAGAAGATCTTGGAACTATGTATGTATAGTGCAAAGTTCTTTAATCACATTATTGCTGCTGCTGCACCCATTGTTGGTGTTCCTTCACACTATGAGGATGTTCTGAAACTACCAAAGTCAGAACAAGCTAAATGAACAACTGTGATGGAGGATGAAATTAAATCCCTCCATAATTGCAAAGTATGGGAATTGGTTGATCTTCCACCTGGACATAAACCTGTCAAAGGGAGATGGGTATATGTTGTCAAAAGTGATGGCCATACTAAGGCCCACTTCATTGCAAAGGGTTTTACTTTTACCCAAATCTATGAAAGAGATTTCGAAGAAAACTTCTCTTCAGTTGCCAGATTCGAAACAGTTCAACTTCTCCTCTCCATTGCAGCACTAGAATATTGGGAAATTGCTTGACATTAAAACAGTTTTTCTGTTTGGAGATTTGGATGAAGAACTCTATATGGAACAACCAGAAGGATTTATCAAATCCGGCATGAAGAATAAGGTTTGTTGCTTGCTAAGGGCAATCTATGGCTTGAAACAAGCGGCCCTGCAATGGAACAAGGCTCTCCACAAGTCATTACTTGACATGGGATTCATTAGAACATATGGAGATCCAGGTGTTTATGTTCTTTTTAATGGTCAAGACATCATCATTCTTGTCATTTATGTTGATGATGCTCTATTCATTGGTTCCAATCGCTCCTACCTCATGACAAAGAAGAAACAGTTTATGGCTAGATGGGAAAGTCAAGATCTTGGTGCTGCTATGAAATATCTTGGCATGCGCATCACATGTGATCACACAAAATGAACTCTCAAGTTGGACCAGATCTCTTACACAGAAAAGGTCATCAAACATTTCAAGCGTGAGAATGCCAAGGCTGCTCACACACCTCTTCCATCCAGATATAACTCTGGACCTTACTCAACTCCTTTGACTCCTCATCTCCATGGATGATATCAGTCAGTCATTGGATCACTGCTTTATATTATGCTCAGAACTTGTCCCAATATTGCATATGCAGTAATCAAGATGTCACAGTTCTCATCAAATCCATTAGAAGAACATCTGCAGAAATGGAACCAAGGATCTCTGCCTTATCTATGATGGTGCCAGTTGATCTGACATTATGGCACACTCTGATACAGACTGGGCTGGAGACCATGAAACTTGTACGTCTACCTCTGGGCTCTGGCTATGCGATGTTTCTTGCAAATGGAATAGTCTCTTGGCTATCCCATTGTCAATGGAAGGTTATGTTGGATTCTACTGAAGCAGAATATGTTGGCATGACAGAAGCTGCTAAACAATTGTCCTGGATCTGAATTCTTCTTTCAGAATTGAGATTTAATCTCAAGACAATTTCGCTTCTATGCGATAACCAAGGTGCCATGTTTCTTGCTTCTAATCCTACTCAGGAAGGTCATTCAAAACACATTGAAATTCCAGAACACCATATGCGTGGATGTGTCACTGATGGGAAAATCAAACTATATTATATTTCCATGAGTGAACAAATTGCAGATATCTTCGTGAAGAATGTGACTTGGCAATGCTTTGAGGACAACAGGAAACATCTTATCCTTTCCCACTATCCATCTTCATCATGAATAACAAGGTGGAGTGTCGAGAATCTATGATTCTAATATTATCTTACTTTATCTGGGTCGCTCTTCATGATTACTGATACATTCTAGACCCATGATGTCACAAGTTCTAGACCCTTATGACATCATAGCACACCATTATGGCATGATTCATAGCCATTCACACACCATTCCGCAGTACTATTGCACCATTGCTTCTCACAATTATTTAAATACCATACCACCTTCTCTATTTAGATAAGGACCACAATACATACAAACAATACTTGTACAGTATATAAACCCGAGTACTTTTCATAATCAGAATCTTAAGCTCTCTCTCATCCCCACTAAGTGATAGCTACCAGCAACAGACTTGCCAAGTGCAAAGTACCCAAGTGAGTATTCTCCTCACTGGTTCACCCTTTGCTGTTGTCTCTGCACCAAGTGAGATCTAGCACTCTTGTTAGGTGGTAGTTGAGCACATTGAGGGTGGTGGTGATGGCCCAGGTGTGTGCACATTGCCTATGGTGGTGGTGGTGGTGGTGGTGGTGGTGGTGGTGGTGGTGGTGGTGGTGGTGGTGCATGTGTGTGTGCTGCCCATGGTGGTGGCCATGGTCTAGTGTTGCCACAGCTCAGCTTGGCTTGGCTTGGCTTGGCTTGGCTATTACCAGCTTATGGCAGTGCTCAGCTATGTGTCCACTCAGCTATTGCCTGTACACTGCTCGGCCTGGTGCGGTTAGTCACAGTTAGTCACAGTGGCTGACCATAGCCGTTCTCCTGGCTAAAACTGGCTTGAGCTGACTATAAGCTGGCTATAGTCAACTCAAATATGAATTTACTATGCGGCCATGAGCAATGTGCTCGAAACCAAATGAAAGGGTATGTGGGATCATATCGTACAACAGTTTGTGCCTCTACCTGATAAATTCCAACAAGTCAACAATATGTCATTTGAACCACAATGAGTTGTCAGAGACGAGCCAGATGAATTTATATCATGCATGGGTGTGCCCAGTACCACTGTACCACCTAAAACTAGAGTTGTTATTTGGTTGTGCACAGCATCTGTTGAGTGAGCCTCAAATGCTCTGTGTGTGGACCTAACTCATGTAGTTTCTTGTCTCTTTGACTAGTTTGTTACTCAGTCACTTGAACGATTATGCTAATCACCTATGTTGGGGTCCCATGGTTTTTGTGGTTATCGGTTTCAGTATATGACAGTTCTCTTGTCAGCAGCATGGATGATGCTGCAGGGAGGAGGAGTGTTTGAAAATAATCATAATCTGGCTTCTGCATGAATGACAAACTGTGGGTGTAAGCAAGGAGTGACAGTATTTCCATAGGAACATTGCCATTGCAGTTACATCCGGTCAACTCTTTCATTTCTCAGATAAACACGTGTGATGGGCATTGACCAGCGTGCTGAACCCACAGCAATGATCCACAGTAGAGAAACATGAGGGAGTATATGAGGGCTTCAAGATCATCACAATGACTGAGTTCTTGCTTAATGTGGCCGTTGAGGGAGGCATAGGCTGGTGTACCAAAGAACATGCTGAATTCTTGCATAGGAATGTGGATGCATGACTCTTGATGTCAATATTGTTTTGCGATGCTAAAGTCAATAAGGAAAGCCATATCCTGGAATTCGCCTGTCCCCATCACAATATTTTGGGGTTTGATGTCACAGTGGATGAAGTTGCGGGAGTGAATGTATTTGAGATGAGATATCTAGAATGGAGGGATCAAGGAGTTATATGAGTTAGTCATTTGCATTGCACCAAAAATTTCACTCACCAGTTGTAATCCCAGCCAAGCCACATGGCTTAACTCGAGTGCGCCAAGTGAGGATCCCTCAACCAATTTGTCCAGGGATGGCCCAAGATTTTCAAGAACCATCACATGTTATGATCCCTCTCTGCCAAACCAGAGAGGTTGAGGCAACCCAACGCCACCCCAAAGCCGAGTGAAGACCGAGTATTTGTGCTGCAAGAAAGATGTTGGCTTGTTGGTGATGGGCTCAAGCTTAATTGCAACAACTTGGTCCATTATGATGTCATGACTGCAGTGAACTATAGCTGAATTGATGACTCATCCATACTGAGGCAGAGCTCCACCATGGTTTCAACTTACCAGATGATCCTGGCCCCAATTTCTCATCAAGTCAGTATCTGCCATCAATGCAAACAACATTCATATCTCCAGGCATGTTGATAGATGTTGATGGATTTCCTGATGAGTTTTTTTACTGAATCGTTGATTTTAGGTGCTGATTTATGAGTTGTGACCACTGGCACAGTGGCTGGACTCTGCCCTGGAGTCTTGAGTGTCAAGCAAAGTGAGTATTTGAACAATGACACTAAATGACTTATGCAGTACTTTGACTACACTTATAGTAAGTAAGGGGATGCTGGAGGCTTGGAGTGATTCAAGAAGAAGTGACCTGACAGAGTTCAAACAGTAAAGAATGTTTGAGCTATTCTTGTTACAGAAATCCCCTGGATGTCTGAGGCCAAGGAACATGACTTTGCCTTGTGGATTACGGCATTGGAACCCGAGGACTCTGATTCCGATTTCCTCCGATTCTTTGATCTTCCTTCTGATTCTTTTGATCCATAGACGGAGTTCTGTTCTTCTTCTGCTCTTCTCTTCCAACTGGAACTCCTGATCCTTTGCGCAGTCCGCAGTATGTCTTCCTTTTGTTCCATTCCATTCCTCCCCTTGACTCCATTTCCTTTACGGACATATCCCCTTCTAGAATGGCATTCCATTGTGCCATTTCCCCTTTAGGATCCCTTATTCAGGGTCCGCTCATTGGTATATAAACGCCCAGTGTACTTGTACTTTTCCCTAGTTAGTTCTACGCAATACAAGTGTAGTATCTAGCCCAGTCTGCTGGTAACTTGCGAGTTACTTGTCGAGACCCTTCTCATAGTCTCTATGCCTACCAAGCATAGTAGACTCTTCGACTAGCTTAGTGGTAACGCGGCCCACTAGCTCAAACCTTTCCGACTTTACCTGTCATTCGTCACATGACTCTTGCTGATAAAGCTAGGTTCTATGCTTAGCGTAACAAAAGAACTAACTGCTTTTCTGTCCCTACCGATTGGTAGTAGGATGAGACCATCCCCACCACCACACGCAGAATCAACCTTGAACACCTCCTTTGAGGACAACAAGGAGATGAAGAAGATGACGAACGTTCCACTAGAACCAGATCTGCTCCTGCTCCACCCGAACTCTCACCAATTCATAGAGAACCGACTCCGTGTCCTTCTTATATGAGTTCAGGCAGGCATATACCTGGCCCCTCAGCTTCGCCATCCCCCTTCAACACTCCACTAGCCTGTGCTCCAGCTCTTCCTCCTTCCCGCCCACCTTCTATTTCTCACTCTTCCCCCATCCATGATCCTGCACCTCTGCCTTCTTCCCCTTCCAAACCACCATCTAACTACCATTCTGACAACGATGATGACATGGCCAACGAACATCTTGCCAACGGGACCGAGCTTAAGGCTGGTCTGCGAGACGACTTCTCTGGCCGGG
Source organism: Hortiboletus campestris (assembly GCA_038090935.1). NCBI lineage: Eukaryota > Fungi > Basidiomycota > Agaricomycetes > Boletales > Boletaceae > Hortiboletus > Hortiboletus campestris. The sequence goes on along the minus strand of JBBPNN010000929.1, from coordinate 905 downwards.
ACAAGGATGTTCAACGATGGGCCCTCGCCATGGAGGCATACTTTCAGATGTCTCCACAATTCAGCACTGACAAGATGAAGATACTCACTCTTTGCAACAAGATGAGTAAGGGATGCAGTGCTATCTTTTCTGAGGGTTGGTTGAAGAAGATGCTGAACCCCAACGTATCAGCAACAGAGAAGACCATGGAGAAGTTTTCGGATGACTTTGCACAGATCTTCGCGCAGCCTTGGGCAACATACGCATGGAAGGGCTGCCCTTCAAAGGGGACTTTCATGGATTCTGCTCTGCTTTCAAACTCGAAATGGGTCGGAGCGGGATAATGGATGAGTTTGTCCTGAAAGACATGCTCAAGAAGGCAGTATCTGCAGATCTCGCCTTCTGGATGGCCACGGTCAATGAAGAACCAAAGACGGCCAAGAAGTGGCTCAACAAAGCCGCTCAGTTTTATGATGTGGTCCAGCGCTTGAAGAAACTTTGCTCTGGTACTTCTACATACATTCCTTCTGGAGGTAATCAGCACTCTTTCAATACCTCCTCATCTCGTCAGGACCCCTACACTATGGATATCGATGTGATCCGACTCTCCCCTACCCAACAAGCCGAGCACATGCATAACAACAAGTGCTTTGTTTGTCACAAGGTCGGATGCCACTCTTCCAAACATCCCCGCTCCGAAGGCACTCGAGGATTCTCTCCTTGACCTCCTGCTCCTTCAGCTCCGAGAATTCGGGCCACCATGGTGTCTGCTCCTCCCTCGTCACTTCAGGAGTATGCCAGGTTTTCCCTCGTGCTTCCCCAAAGGATTGGACTTTCCTGGATGGTGCCTTGTATTTCAAGGGCCGTCTCTACATTCCTGAGCCCGCCCGGCAGGACCTTGTATGGTCCCTCCATGATTTGCCTGC
>JBBPNN010000928.1:0-13942 GCA_038090935.1 Hortiboletus campestris | reverse complement strand
GACTCGGGGGTCTGTTCGAGAGGGGGATCGACGAGGACGACCCGGACTGGTCGAGTGGACTTGAGAAGGGGAAACAGGGCAGCGGCGACGATGCCCCCAAGCGAGTATCCGACGACGATGTCGTAAGGGTGATCGATGCGTCCTGCAGTCGTAAAGAGGGGCCGGAGCTCTTCTGCCAACGCGGCGATGGTATAATTTGTACTACTCCTGGCACATCCATGCCCAAGCAAATCGGGTGCGGTGACGAAATAACCTGCGTCAGGCAGATCAGGGGCGTGCTCTGCAGCCGCTTGATTGTGGAACTTGCCTCGAGATGCGAACTCCTGCGCGATGCGATGCCAGGATCGGGACGAACCCATGATACCGTGGATCAAGAGCACATGCTTTGTAGCAGCTGGGTCACCTCAAGTTGAGGTAGACAATACGGCCATCGTTCGTGGGGTACGGGAATGTAGCGCCTGCAATCTGTAGACAGTGAGGCACCACACGAGAGGAGATTGAAGGGACAACCAGCACTAACTGGATCCTCTGTTGAGTTGACTGAGCTTATAAGCAAGAAGATTCTGGCTGGTGTATGTTGCCAGTGGCCCGTATGAATTAGCCTGATAGTTGTACTGCTGAGACCGCAACGCACCACGCTGTCACGGAAAAGAAGCCACCCATAAATGTGGTTCTCCCTGTCATCTTGTTTCAGCGTTATAATATAGGCTGGTCCTTACCTCCATTCAACAATAGTAGCTGCGCCATATGCCACATCCGTCCCAGCCCCATCAGTTTTCCCTGACAGTAGATCTCCCTATATGAACACCGACTCGGATTGTACAATGGAAGCGAGCTCAATTGACTGTTTCACGTGGCGGTCATGAGTGTGGATTATCGACGGTACAGACATCATGTTGATCGTCATCCTGACCGCCAGTACGGCTGGATTGGCACATCCAACGGCATACCAAGGAAAGATGTGCAAAAGCTGCCCGCAAATTGTGTTTCTGTGGGGGTTGTAGTCGATTAAGAACGAGGTGAAGATGATGAACCAAGAAATACTCAGTGTGCTCAACTTCAAGGTTGAACGTTGAACGTTGAGCCTGGATGGCGTGAACTGGGTGTGTTTCAAGCTTGCCAGCTACAGTGTTGACTCGGACAATCATTTGGCCACACCGTACTGACCACTGGCAGACTCTATTAACGGCCAGATCTCCCTCGACACATGCTGAGCGTGGCTGATCTGAGAATGCGCACGTAAATTTCTGGGGCTATACGTACTTTAGTACATAATAATGGGCCATAAAAACACTCTTGGCATCTCCTACACAGACTACTGAAATGGCTGCACGTACTCGATCAACACGCCCGTGGCGAGTCGCTAATGCTGTACCTAGATGCCTTCGAGAGCTGTCTCGACGACGACCAGGGGAAACTCGAGCGGAATTTCATGAGACGCACCCCAAACTGTCCTTGCTGTCACATGGGGATATGGCTTCAATTCTTCCTCTCTCACGCACGGCGCTTTGGATGGATCAGCAGCAAGTACGATCGCTTTGACGTTGTCTGGAACTGTCGATAGCTGGTGTGAAAATGACCAAGGGTCATTTTGCTGGACGAGTTTCGTGAGCACAGACCAACAAGAAGGACAAAGAGACCTACGTCGATGATGGCTTCGACGGCAGCGACATCGCACAAGCGCACGCCTGTGGATACAAAGGTTGCATCCTCCATCGTCCACTGCGGGCATTCCTGGAGATAGGCTTCGGGCGTCTTCGGGTTCCTGACGGTGTCTGTAAAACGCTTCTTGTGGGGAGCAATGGACTCGGGGGTCTGTTCGAGAGGGGGGTCGACGAGGACGACCCGGACTGGTCGGGTGGACTTGAGAAGGGGAAACAGGGCAGCGGCGATGATACCCCCGAGTGAGTGTCCGACCACGATATCGTAAGGGTGATCGCTACCTCCGGCAGTCGTAAAGAGGGGCAGGAGCTCTTGTGCCAACGCGGCGATGGTATAATCGGAATTACGCCTGGCGCATCCGTGCCCAGGCAAATCGGGAGCCGTGACGAAGTAACCTACGTAGGGCAAGAATGTATCAGAGCTCGAGAGTTCTTTGGAACCACTTGATTGTGGAACTTACCTCGAGATGCAAACTCCTGCGCGATGCGATGCCAGGATTGGGATGAACTTACGATACCGTGGATCAAGAGCACATGCTTGGTAGCGGTTGGGTCACCCCAAGTTGAGGCAAACAATACAGCCATGGCTCGTTGGGAGCGGGGAACTGCGGGACTCTTTTATCGTGGCGCAGCCCGGGAGGAGACGGAGCATTTCGTAACCAAAGCGGGGGCATTCCAGATAGAACTACGGACAGCTTGGAGGCCATGATGTTGACTTGCTTGATTTTAGTACATGAGTAATGTAGCACTATGTTCACATACAAGGTGTACGACTTGGGCGATGCTAATGTTGAATGGCTATGTGATAGGACAACGAATGACTATAGAGGGACAAGAGCCAGCGTGCCAAGGAAGTAAAGATAGTGGGACGAAATCACGACCTTGTGTTCAGGAAGAGTTGCAAGTCGAAAGGTCGAGCCTATCGTTGGCCCACGTTAAACGAAAGTTCGATCAAAGCACACGGGTGAAACTCGCCTCATGGGAAAGCTCTTTCTCAGATTCACTGGCGCCCTGCAGGCCGGTGCTTGGGGAGGGGGAAATCCCACTCAATCGGTAAGCGGCAGGGACTTTGACCCGCAGCTCGTGTAACATAGCCCATAAACAATGCGTATACCGGACTGCGAGTTCCAAATACGAAATCGATGGCATATTAGTGTGATCTGCCAACGTCAGTCGTTCAGAGAGCGTCAACGTGTACAGTGTGTGGAACAACGAACGCAGAATTGCACTGTTGATCTGCTCCGCGACCCTGTCGCGTCTTTCTTGGTATAAATATTTCCCCATTGGACTCTTCTCAGGGATGGTGTATGCAAGGAGCCCTCCGACGTTCGAGAGCTCTTTGAGATAAATGGCGCGTTCGTCTGACTTTTGAAGGGCGTTGACGGACGCGTATAGCTTCTGCACACAAATCAACAGTTCTTCTTGATGCTTTTCTTCGTCCTTCGGGTCACGCTTTACAGGAGAAACCTCGATCATTGCAACGTCCGTGTCCATGGAGATGGGGTTCTCGGTGCCCCGAGTCGGTGGAATGTAGACGAGGGGGACTGTACGACACGCCTCGATGAATGCTAGGATACGGAGGTTGAGTGACAAATGGACCGGGTTCACAGTTTCCGCAATGTACTCGAGTCGTGATGGATTTACGTTCTCATCTGTCACCTCCATCTCGCTGTCGCTGTTGTCCTCTGCGAGGACCCTGGGAAAATGTCGGTTGAGGAGGACGGTTGCCTTCTCGACGTTTCCTGAGAGGATCTCGAATTGGATGCCTTGTGAAAGAATCATCCTCGAATGATCATTGTGTTGGAGTTGGACGACGTACGCTGTCGCAGGAGAATATTCCTGATCATCTCGTCGCTCAGGTCCGTCGACGATCCTTGGGAACCGATGGTGCCCAGGGTACCAAGCCCATTTCCCACCCGCGAAGTTGCTTCGTCACGGATTTCGTCGCCGTCCTTGTCAAGATGGCGAACAGCGCTGTCCTTTGCAAACGCCTCTGAGGTCTTGAGGTAACAATTGTGACACAAGTAGTTAAGGACGAGGTTGCGCTGTGTGTCGGGTGATCAACCTGAGTCAAGAGAGACAAAGGGAAAGTCCATACAAGATGGTCTGGGTGCGGTTCAGCGAGACTTTGGTTGCCCACAAGGTCGGCGCCGCCGTCGCCAGGTTGTCTCCCTTTGCTGGTCACAGTGGGCATTGTCGGTAACCTGGACAAAGGACGAGCAAAAATAAGCCGCGCGGGAGGGGCGATACGCGGCGACACGTGCTCCTCCGACCATTTATGCATCCCCTTCGAAGGGTATAACACAAGATGTGAGTGATTCTATCGAGTCAACGATATACAGTAGCATCAACGCGTATGGCCGCTCGCCCGCTTCAACTCCGGCTCTGCGAACGTGGCACGGCAACACCGTCTGCGTGTGCCCACTCTGAATGGGCCCGCGCCGCCGCAAGCATATCTCCTCGCAGCAACCCGGCTGTCTCCTCCGCAAGTGCCGCACTCCGTACAAGAGAGTTTCCTCGACTGCGAATATAGCTCTTTCGGGGACGCCTGCCTTTGTAGATGAAAGACTGGGACACAATCGTAATATCGAAAAGAAAGGTCCCACCGCTACCAAGTAGATACCTATCCAATGGGGAAAGGGTCTGATCAAGGGAGCGATTAGCTCGAATGGGAATAACGCACGGGAGGCTCTCGTGGAGGAACTCGGTTGATGCTGGTGGTGGGAGTTGGGCTTTAGGAGACGTGAGGATGGACAGTACATAGAAGAAGTTGCCGAGAAAGGCAGAGATGAAAAGATACATCGAGAGGCCCTGTCATGAGAATTAGTCATCCTGAATGGAAGCAATGTTTCGCTGTACCTCAACCGACTTCCTGACGTACTAGGGGCATCGTCAGTATTATAGCGAATGACTTTGCAGCACATGAAGGACTCACGTTCTTCCATATTTGCGGTAGTCGTGACGTCAGATAGAGGGTGGTACATAGCCAAGCAAATATACGTCCCACGATGCGCTCGTAAGTCGTGTCTTCGTCGGGGCGTCGTTGCTGGCTGAACCCCACGTCGCTCAGAAGCGGGGGTAGCTCCACGTCGACAGAGGAAGGGGGCGAGTCTGTAAGGTGGTTCAGCGGACTTTCCACAACAGGCAATCCAGTTGCCAGCAAGAGATCCAGGTTAGAGGTCGGTACAAGCACTGCCCCTGTCTTCGCCCCGCTTCCAACAAATGGTTGTGTACCGCCCGTATACCCTCTGGTTCCAAAGAGCACACCCACGCCGAGTAAAACCATTCCCGCACTCCTTCGACTGGCTCTTGAAGAGTTTCTTCTATCCGTTTCGACCATCTGCTCCTCGGGCGGATCTTCTGATTGTGCTTCTTCGCGTTGCAGCGGTCTCCCTCTCGCAAGTAGCACAGCCGCAGTCGCGGCCGCAGAAGTGGAAGTGTGACGGAGCGTCGCCGGTACTACAGGCGACGTATGACGTCTCGAAGAGCCGCCAGGTGGAGGCTCGATCCTCTCCTGGCTCCACGACACTCTCTTCCTCCGACCACTCTCGGAATAAAAACATTCCGAAGGCGCAGAGAGCACAGCATCGCCTACCTCGTCCTGAGGTTCTTCATACGGGGGTTGGGTGATGGAGTGCTCATCGACCAAAGGATCGCCACGGAGTTTCTTCGGACGACGGTGTTCTGGATGGATGTCTGGATGTGCGGCGAGGGCGGCTGCTGAGGTGATATTGCCTGCTGTGGTAGATAATGTACGGTAATGCGATGCATCGACGGACGGTCGCCGGGCAGATGATGTAGTGCGGGAACGCGCATGGGGATAGATGGGGGGAGTTCTAGGGCCACCGCCGTAGTAAAAGTACTGAGACAGCAGAAAGCAGTCTATAAAGCAGAAATACGTTGCGAGATATGTCTATTTGGATGATTACCATCGATGAGGAGATCTGGAGAGGGCCGAGCTCACCTGGAAGGGCAACTGATGTGTGAGAAGGCACCCAATCAAATTGGAAACGTCGCCTGCGAAAATAAGTCAGTCCTCGGTATGGAACAGCAAGCGTGGTGCAGTTATTACCGAGCATCCAGTTGAACAAGAAGGGAAGCGCAAGACTTTCACAGGATTGCTGCTTTATGTTTTCCAGAATTTGTCTTGCGGACGTCAGATAACGTCTTCAGCAGGGCTTATGGTGCAATCATGAACTCACGGGAACTGTGCACTCAGCCAACAGCAGATTGATGCGTAGCCGAAGAGCTCGCTGAACGACTCGACGAGAAACTTGAACATTGTCAGTGTAGGGCGCGTTTGAGAGTGAATCTGAATCTGCAAGTTGGACAGTACGGGAGGATATCGGTGTGGGGTATGTTCACACAGCTGTCCAAGCGGAGAGGGCATTCAACCAGCCCGGCCAACTAAGCTCACTTGACCCGGGCTAGCGTGAGCTCGGCAAAAAATCAATTTCGGATCCTAGCGGGCGCTTGTTGAGACCAGTGCGATATCATTTGGGCACCACACCAGAACTGATCCAAAGATAGTATTTCTACCGCATGGAAACTAGTCGAAACACCGGTCAGCACGCGCTCGCGTCGGCGCCCTCACACTTTAAACCATCCCCGACATACTTCCGAACCACATTTGCAATCTCCTCCATTCGCCGGCCGCTTCCCCTTCTTGTCTGTTTCCGCGTAGGGATAATAGTCAATCGTGAGTTCCGTGCCTGCTGGGATATCGATGGTTGCTACAAATGCTACATACGGCATGTTCACCTGCGACAAAGTGTCAGTGAACGCCAACTTGTCGTAAAGGATGGCGTACGTATGGGATTGTATCGTATACTACACAATAGACCCTCATGTTTGGACTGCAAGAATGGCTATCGGGGACAACTGAGCAGGACATAGTGATGCGCAAGTCAATCACCTACTTTACGAACCGCGTCCAGTTACCTTCACCAACTGTCAATGCATGCCTGCAATCACAATCATCGGATACTTACCATACTCATAAGAGTCTACACTGTATTTTTCCCCCAAGTTCTCCGCGTCTCTGACCTCGGTACTATCGAGGTCGAATAAGTACCCTTGATGCTCCTCAGGTAGCTCATCTACTTCATCCCTTCGACTGGTACCGTTCAGCTTGAGCCCAAGTTTATACCACCGTGTGATATACTTACAGCAACATTCTGCGGTGACGAAGAATCGTGTTAGCCACGGTTCAGCGCGCCAAATGCGATATTACCCCGTATATGTGCCAAGAACCTTTCCTTTGGGAACGTCGTCCAGCGCTCGCACGCCCCACCCACATCGCTTAGTGTCAAAAATTTCAATGCCGATGTTGCGGGGATGTTGAGCGACGCGATTTCCGCAATCGTTGCCACACTCACAGTACTAGCGGTAGTTGAAATATTAAGCAAAACGAAGCATGGACTCGTTGGACCAAACCTTGTTACATTCGATGACTTCCCCACCTCGAGGGATTTCAAAGGTGAATAGGCCCTGCATCTCTATTTCAACCGTAATTCCAGTGGAGCTCACAACGGAATTACCTGGGAGTAAGCAGGAAAATCCGTTCCGCCGTCTATGTCAAAAATTCCGGAAAAGTCCCGGCAAGGACAATTCAAAGCGTCCGAACAGGTGGTACATGAACACGTCACGAAGATGCTATTGGACGCATTAAAAACATGTTGCAGTGCATCGTCGCTGCACGGTAGAGGTGAATACGCCACTCTAGAAAGGGGTTAACATACCGGAAGACATAACCCTTCTCCAAGTATTTAAGTTTTTGGATGTTACGTGGGAAGTTCTCGTCAGAGATATCCGGGGATATGCGGACCGTCGCAGCCATTACTTCTTTTGCCGCTTTATTCCATGTCGATGAGATGCGCCCTCGTCTGACACACAGTCAGGTCAAATGCCACATGCAAGAGGGGTGTGCTTACAATGTCGGCTGAGCAATAATGACAGACGGAAGTATACTCTGTGCGATCTCAAGCTCCCTGGAGGAGCCAGCAGAACCAGAAGTGAATGCTTTACGCGAAAATGTCGAAGGAGTTACCGTAGCTGACATGGGGGAGGAGGTCGGGGTACTACTAATACGTGGTACACCGCGGCTCCGTTTAGATGAAGGAGGTCCAGAAGAGATGGACAGATCATGCAAGGAAACAGTCGATGCCGGAGACGATCTTTTGTTCCAGCGCGAGGGTGTCGAATGAGCAGATACAACGGCCGAGGATCCTGGAGCGGATGTCTGGTTAACTCGCCTTGTCCTGAGTCTCGAGTTTGCTTCCCCCCTCTCCGGTTCTTGCAGCCTTCTATAGGCTGTCTCTATCTCCGCGTCCCAATCAGCGGTCGATCTCGGACCCGTGCGACGCCTCTTCTCTAACTTCTCGTCGTACGCTTGCTTGCGGTGATCAGTGAGGCGTTTGTGAACGGCATCATCCGGCCATGGGACATTCATGTCGGAGTCATTATCTGCAAGGGAGTTGCGTATGCGTTTTTGTCTGCGCTTCCATTGCTTTATGAGTTCAACCTTCTCAAAACTTCGTTCCGTTTCCCAAGTGGTGTTTGAACCATCCCGACGGTGCCAGTTGTCCCACCTCACCTATGTATCGTGAACAATAAAGGTAAGTATGATTGGTGCGAGGTAGCTGATGTATGAGGAGGACGTACTTCGTATCTGTAGATGCGCGCTGAGATATCTAATGCCGATCGTAATGCGGCGTACTATACCTTGAAGTGCCATCGAGGCGTATCTCTTCACCGACAATGGCCTTGACTGGCCATTCACCGTCCTCGTTCCCACCTTCAGCATCGCTCCACGATTCCTGTGGTGAAGGAGAGGGCTCCCACATGCGACTCATAAGTGGCTAAGCTCAGGCTTGTAACGGGGATGTCTTCTGCAGGCGTTGCCATAAGCGGCTCTATGGGCGTATATCGTGTGAAAAATGGATGGTCACGTTGGTCGACGCGTCGCGTTCATCAGAGTCCACCATGCTCAAGCGGACTCCAACGACGACGGATGGACGCGTCGTAGATCGTCTCCAAGAAAGCACTCGCGTTTACAAGCCATTCAAACCACCCACAGTCTCGGTGCCCACAGAGCGCGTTCAGCCGACCCGCAAACGCAAGCGCGTCTCGTACAAAGACTCTCAGGGGGACGAGAACGACTCTGACTCGGACGACGCGCGAAAGAAGAAAAAGAAGAAGGACAGGGACAGGGATGGCACATTCAACGAGGAAGAACTCAAGGCTGCCATCAAGACATTCCCGGTGTACAAACCCAAGCCGTTCGAGATGACAGCACGCAGGTTCTCGATGCCCACCATGGTAAACAAGAGCGGAGAAGTCATACCCCTCGTCCCAACCGGTGTGTCCCTTGGTATACGACCACAGGCCAAAATTATTCCCCGGCCATTGCACGACCCGATGGAGAACCACGCAATTGTGTTATATGATCCGACCATAGATGACCGAGAGACCGACGAGGAAAAGAAGGCGAGGGAGAAGGAGGAAGTCAAGGAACGTGCAATAAAGGAGGCAGAGGAAAAGACGGCTGGCATGTACAATCCGCACAAGAGTCTGCGCGCCCTCTTGGGTGAAGGGAAAGACAAGAAAGAAACTATTCCCAAAGTGCCAGTCGTCATCGATCCTCGTCTTTCCAAAGTGCTTCGTCCACATCAAATCGAGGGTGTAAAGGTATCCATATATCGTTTATCCGTCTTTAACGCTCATGCGTGGTGTCGTAGTTTCTGTACAAATGCACAACAGGAATGATGGTCGACAATCAATACGGTTGTATCATGGCGGATGAGATGGGGCTCGGAAAAACCCTTCAGTGCATCGCTCTTCTTTGGACGTTAATTAAACAGTCTCCACACGCCGGAAAGCCGACCATCGAGAAGTGCATTATAGCATGCCCGTCCAGTTTAGTCAAGAACTGGGCCAATGAATTAGGCATGTCGTCCCATTTCTGTTGATACAGTAACAAAGCCAATATCGTCTTAGTGAAGTGGTTGGGAAAGGACGCAATTTCCGCGCTGGCGGTCGATGGCAAGAGCGGAAAAGCTGAATTACTGGAAAAAGTTGGGAGATGGGTGGACGCCAGAGGTCGCAATGTTACACAGCCAGGTTTGCTCTTGTTCCTTGATGCATTCACTACTTATGAACACATTATGCCCGGCCACGATAAAGTGATGATAGTGTCATATGAGACCCTCCGGACATTATCAGCTCACCTGGCCAACTGTAGTATCGGTCTGCTACTCTGCGACGAGGGACACAGACTAAAGAATTCTGGTCTGTGCTCCTTGATTTACCTGGCACGCTTGTCAAGAGAGCCGCTGCTTACCATGCACGTTCGTCTCTCCTTGATGCAGACTCTCTTACATTCCAGTCCCTCAATGCACTCAACGTCAACCGGCGCGTCATATTGACCGGCACGCCCATCCAGGTATAATTTATCCTTGTTCCTGGCGCATATATGCGTCTTGCTGTCCAGTGTTAACGTTTCCCATACCTACATTTCGGGTTTAGAATGATCTCTCAGAATACTTCTCGCTTCTTAATTTCGCCAACCCCAACTTTCTTGGTACGCGCGAAGACTTCAGGAAAAATTTCGAGAATGCAATTATCCGAGGTCGCGACGCAAGTTCATCAGCCGAGGTGCAAGCCAAATCTGAGAAGAAGCTCAAGGAGCTCGGTGGGCTCGTGACGAAATTCATCATTCGGCGCACCAATGATCTACTGTCGAAGTATCGTGTGTACCTTGTCCTTACTATTGGAATCCAGCGAATCCAGCACTGACACGCGAACTCGTTTGAAGTACCCGTCAAGTACGAACACGTCGTGTTTTGCAAACTATCTTCCTTTCAATTGTCACTATACCGCCTCTTCATTTCATCTCCAGAAATCAAAGCCTTGCTACGTGGTGCTAATTCACAACCTCTGAAAGCCATCAATATTTTGAAGAAACTGTGTAATCATCCTCAATTACTCAACCTGCCCGACGATCTCAGAGGTTCAGAGGCACTCATTCCCGAGGGATTTGTGGGAACTTCAGGGGGTGGAGGCAACAGTGGTGGTAGGCATGGAGGTCGGAACCAGGACGCAGGTGTAAGGTGCGAATGGGGAGGCAAGTTTGTCGTCTTGGAAAGGTGATTGACCCATCTTTGTACTCCCTGTTTGATTCTCATTGACAAGTCGCTGATTACGTCCATCATTCCACAGGCTCCTTCATCAAATCAAAACGACTACCAATGACAAGATCGTGCTCATTAGTAATTATACCCAGACACTCGACCTATTTGAGAAGCTGTGTCGAAGTAAAAAGTGCGTGGCGTCAAGTTTCACTGAACTTCCTTCATATTGTGCAAGATATGGGTTTTTCCGCTTGGATGGGACCATGACAATCACGAAGCGTCAAAAACTCGTCGATCAATTTAATGACCCCAACGGGAAAGAGTTTATCTTCTTACTCAGTTCAAAAGCCGGTGGATGCGGTATCAATCTTATTGGAGCGAACCGATTAATTCTCTTTGATCCCGGTATGTGCGCCCGTTATCGTAAACATGCAGGTAGCTAACGAAGCTGCTTTTGAGATTGGAATCCAGCTGCCGATCAACAGGCTCTCGCCCGTGTGTGGCGAGATGGGCAGAAGAAAGAATGTATGTCAAGCGTTGACATGATTCCAAGGCCTTATGATCGACCTATTTGGCAGGCTTCGTCTACCGATTTATTTCTACCGGGACCATCGAAGAAAAGATCTTCCAACGACAAGCTTCTAAGCAGGCTCTGTCCTCCGCAGTGGTAGACGAGAAGGAGGATACCGAGAGACATTTCTCGCTCGAGTCCCTCCGACAGCTCTTCACGTTCAATGAGGACACGATATGTGATACGCATGACACGTTCAAATGCAAGCGATGCAAGAACGGGAAGCAGGTCATCAAGAGCAGCGCCTTGTTGTATGGGGACGCGAGCACGTAGGTGTTTTCAAGCCAAGAGTAGCCAAGGGAGTTGACCTGACCGACATTGACTCTAGCTGGAATCACTTTACGAACACGGAGTTGAAGGGCAACCATGATGACCTCCTTCGAGCAGAGGTCGACTTCCCCGAGGTTTCCTTTGTCTTTCAGTACATTAGCCATTAAACCACATACTGCCACCTTTGTCACCTGTATCTGCAGCATCAACGGACTATACATGTGCACTAACTGTAGCCTTTTATATTCGCAATACACCACAACATTCAGACTCGTTCCAGGACATGCCCGCGATGCACAAGTATCGTGTTACCGCGCAGTTGCGCTCGAAGGCACAACCTGCCCACACGGGGAAAGACGACTCCCAATCAGAAGGCAAGGATATCTCGTGCGGCTTTCATGCGAGCAGGTCGAAATGGTGCACGAGGATATGTTTTCTTGAGTATACTCAACTCGCTAGAAAGTCCCCATCCTTGTATTGAGATCGGGGAGGTCGGCTCGCGCCGGGGGCTCCAAGTTTGCGGTATTCAACAGCCAACCACGAGCGGTTTCGACAGCCCTGATCATTTAAGTATGAGAATACATTTGATTGTTCAACGACGAAATTCTCTATCATATCAACCGGTCTGCGAAACCTTGTCATCATTTAGTAAGAGCGTTGGAGAGCCTCCCTAGTAATGTGTGCACGAGGGACGAGGCTACAAGGGAAGACCTCAGTGTGACTGTCATTTTCATAGAGTCAATGAATCGAGAACATGGAGTGTACACTGTCTAGACTCACTACGCAATTCCACTCGTGAACGTTGCTTCGAACTCGATGTCGTTGCCATTTGCGTCTTTGGCAGCATTGAAATCAAGTGTGGCCAGCATCGTCGCAATGCCACCCCAGACAGAGGCATCCCCAGTATGTCGACCTGACAAGTGATAAAGCATGGATCTCGCGCGCTCACGCGGGAAAATGTTGTGGCTCACCTGGGCAAATTCGCCTCCCGAATCCGAAAGCAAAGTTGTCGGGATTGTCTCCATTCAACATCCCTTCGGAATCTAGAAACCGCTCAGGCATAAACGCCTCTGGATTGGGATAGCGGGTTTTATCGCGTGACATTGCCCTGTAGAACAATGTTTTCAGAATTCCCCCTGCCACAATGAGCGATAGGTTGACTGCGCATACCAAAGGTTGGGAATAATGGTTGCCCCTGTGGAACGAGTGTCACTAAAAGTAGATTTTATGTACATCCAAAACATACCGCTGGGAATGTGGTAACCCTTGTAAACATCGTCACTGATGACGGCGTGTGGGACACCTTCAGGAATGCTTGAGCATACATCGAGGACGCTAGTTCCTGAGAACGCACCCAGAGGAGCAACTGGTTTCCACCTCAGCGTTTCGCGTACAATTGCATCCACATATGGCAAGGATGGTCTATCCTCATACTCGGGAAGTCTGTCAGTCCCAAGCACAGCGTCAATTTCTGCTTGAGCACGTTTCCAGGCGCGGGGGTTCTTGACCATCGCAAGCGTGAAACACATCAATATCGCACTAGTCTGTTGATTCCATAAGTGACACATTCTTCTTGGAAGATGTACTACAGACCGTCACTGTAGCCCCTAGTGCGCACTAAGAGTGAGGTACAATCATCGGTTGTATGAACGGGACATTACCAGAAAAAGCGGTTGAAGATGCGTATTTGAGAGCCGTCTCGTATTCGGAACGATGTGAACCGTCAAATTTTTCCATACGCCGGATGTGATCGAATACCATTGTATCGGTTGCAATGTCCTCTTTAGCCTCCTGCAACAGAGACTGGTTGTTGCTATCCTGCTCTGATAGATCAGGCAAACCTTACCATGCGCTTCTGGACCCACTGGTATGGGGTCTCGATCATCTTGGTCCTCAATGCGTAAGCTGCTCTTGCTTCGCGTCTGATGCGAGATAAGGCGGGAACCCATTCAGGGACACTCAACACTTTTTAAGAATAAAGTTGAGCATAGTCAACGACACCTGAGGTTTACTAGGTACTTACAGAACGGGAAAGCTCTGAGGAGGACCGCCTTTTCAGGTGTCAGTGCTGGCAAGGAAGCTCTGGTGAATTTATCGGTGATTGACACCATAGGATCTTCCTGAAGCTGTGGCTCGTAATCATAAATAGCAGACATAGAGATCGCAGCAGCAAACCTAGAGGAAGCCGAGATTACAACAGAGACAAGCGCGTAGAACTGCTGTCCTTACGTCGAATAATGAAACGGGTATGCGTTGGGATCATCAATGATGTTAATGACGATCTGGCGGGCTCTGCGAAGCTGCATCGG
>JBBPNN010000927.1:0-13950 GCA_038090935.1 Hortiboletus campestris | reverse complement strand
GTGTCGGTTGTCTGGTTACTAGTCAAACTCAGTGTGACTCGGACTTGGACGTTTCCGTCTTTGTCGTTGTTTACAACCTGAGCAAGCACTGACCGACGCCGACAATTATTCACCTTTCTTTCTTGTACTCCTCTTGTCGCTGTCCATTTCTCCATTAACTTGGCAGAATCAGCGACAGCAAGCATCCTCGCATTCACGACAAACCTCAGCCTCCTCACATCGATCCTCCATTGTTTCGGTACCGTCGATTAGTCACGCATGCAAGAAGCCGAAGAGCAAGGTCGGCGAAATTGTGTCATTCTAGCGGTTCTGGAGTGCTCATCATGCTCAAAGATACTTGTCGAATATGCAGCGCACCGGGGGAACCTGGTCAGCCATTATTTTATCCTTGTAAATGCTCTGGCACCATCCGGTACATCCATCAAGACTGGTCAGCTCAACCACAACCACCCCTCTTTTGCACTTATCTCATGTATTTCACAGTTTAACAACATGGCTGTCCCACAGCAAGAAGAAAACTTGCGATGTCTGCAAACACCCCTACTCCTTTACGAAAGGTGAGTTCGGCCCACTAAAATCCACCACGTGGGTATCTGACCCTGGCAAATAGTCTACGCTTCTGACATGCCCACTTCACTACCTCCTCTATTACTCGTTCGCCGACTAGCACAGCAAGCATTCTTTGCGTCCCTTTTCGGAGTCCGAGCTGTTCTGATTGCAATCGTCTGGTTGGCGTTACTCCCTTGGATCACTATCTGGACATGGAGAGTCTATTTTACAATGGGAGAGTCAACGTGTGTCTCCTTTATACGTGTCCCTAAACCAATGTACTAAAAATTGTCCAGCGCGTGGTGGATCAGTGGGCGCGAGAGGCCTGCAGATGTTCGGCTTATCGGAATCGTCCAAACCTTGACAGCCAGCAATGAGACCGTCTCTTCTTTCGAGAATGCAACAATTCTACATCGCTTCACGTCTCGTGAATTCTGGCAGGCCTTGTCGTCTGACATATTTGCAGGCCAAATTATTGCATCTTTAATCGTGCTAATCTTCGTAGCTGTTTTTCTCCTTCGCGAGTGGATATCGCAGAATGCGCGGCCCGGAGTCTTCGAAGAGGATGAAATTGCTGGTATTCCACCCCAAGAACCCCCTATCCCTAACCCACTACCCGCAAACCAGCCTGTACAAGATGTGAACGCTCGCTTGCTTGCTCCTCAAAGACAAGGTCCACTTGACGTAGATGCTGAGGCACGTCGTCAGGCGAGGCTTTGGCGTCCGCATCGTCCCATCCCGCCAAATCCTCGCTTTGAAGCCCTTCCGCGACATGTTAACGATCCAGAACGTCTAGAACTCGTGCGCGATCCCATACGTCGACCTCAAAATCCCCGCGTCGATGCTCTTTTAGTCCCACCGTTGCCAGTAGTTCTACCGCAAGAAAACCTTGGCACGCCATCTGTTGACACTGGTAAAGGAAAGGAAAAAGAAGATGTTTCTGCAGACCCTGTGCCAGTTGCATTGGACGTCCGGAGACGCATGCGCAGGCGAATCGGTGACGACGATGGCGATGAGAGTAATGGACCCCTTGCCGAGGTTGGTCCTTCCTTATTCGGTACCTCGACTTCCGCTTCGTCATCATCACCTTCGGCGTCCGTTTCAGTTCGTTCTACTGGCGTAGAACCCACTCCTTTCGAGTTCACGTTCACAGTTCCAGCGAACAGGAACGCAGAAGAAGACATTCGAGAGCCGGTCCCTGAAATGCCCGCTCGGTCCCTGGTAGCGCTGCAGACAGCCATGATGACAGGTTCCCCGATCCCAGAGGAAGAACCCCGTCGTCGATCGATCGTGTTTTCCCCTGATCTGTCCCCTCGGACTCTATCTCTACGCCCCGCCACGCCAGCTGTCGAAGATGAAACCGCTATCAAACCATCACTCGTCTCGTCATCTCCAACCTCTTCGGACCTCAGTTTCACACACTTGGCGGTGTCGAACAGCTCTTTCGCTGCCGAAGATAGTCTGGGTTCTAGTGATCTTTACCGTGCACCGTCCTCAGAGCACCTTACAATGCAAAGTAGCTTTACTTCCCAACCAGAACACTTGGCGTTGTCGAACAGCTCTCTCGCCGCCGAAGATAGTCTGGGCTCTAGTGATCTTTACCGTGCAACGTTCTCAGAGCACCTTGCAATGCAAAGTAGCTTTACTTCCCAACCAGAAGTGTTAGCAATGGATTCGTCAAGTACGCCTACCAGGACCATGGAGAAAAAGAAGAGGACGAGGGATGAAATGGAGGAAGAGTTTGGGCACTATTTCCGCGATCCTCAGCCTGCGCTCGACGCCGACGGTGATCGCACAGATGTACCCCGTGAAGTGGTACATAAGCTTGAGCATGATCAGACTGCAGATGACGAGGAACCACTACAACTTGAGGCGGCCCTTGATGACGAAGATGACTCGGACGACGACGACGCACCGGAGCGCATATTCTGGGACGCGGATGCAGACCGCGAAGACGAGGAAGACGATGAGGAGGATGTTCTGGATATCGGGGATTTCAACGTCCCAAATAGACCGGGTGCACAGGTACAGGCACAGGCACAGGCTGAGCAATTGAACGACGGCGTGGATGATTTGGAGGCTGGTGTCGAGGATGACATGGAGGGCGCACTTGAAGGTGGGCTCACACTGCAATTAGATACATGAAACTCAATTTGCGACAGCCATCGGGCTCCGAGGTCCAATATTCGGCGTCGTGCAAAATGTCAGTTCACGATATCTTTTTTTACCTTTTCACTGACACATCTATAGGTGATCTTAATGATCTTTGTTCTCGATACTGCTATTGGTTTTGGAGTATGGCTTCCATTTACTCTCGGAAAAACAACTGCGCTCCTATCTGTGCGTCATAACGATTTATACCTGGTCCTTCCTAACGCATCTGTCTTCTAGCTGGATCCTCAAAGAGCTCTATATATCCTCCATCTTCCGATCCGAGGAATGCGTATTGTCACAGATCCCTTTGTGGATTTCTTCTCCCTTGTTCTCGGTCGCTTCTTCTTCCCATTCTTCTACAAGACATGGAGATTCTTCCTCGCGAATGTACTTGGCCTTGTCACCTTTTTCACAGCGAGCCTGGTCCCGCCCTCGGTTGCTTCTTCTCAGTCGCACGATATAACTTCATGGGTGGTACGTCATACCTATAAAAATCCAGCTACCGTGTTTTCACAAGCAGTCTTAGTCCTCGAAGGGATCAGAATTGTCGGCTGTAGCATCGCTGTGGTTGCAATCACCACCTCAAGAACGTCCACCCCATCTTTTACAGAAGATAAACGACTTTTTCGAAAGCAACTCGACCATTGCACAGCTGCTGGAGCCTCGTTTCGCCTACGTCGGTCGAGAAGTCAGGGTTTTCACCAACCACTTCCAGCAGTCGTGGATCCGCTTGACTTTGGGCCACGGGAGCAGTGAACGCGCGTTTGCCATAATTTTGGGCTATGGTGTCGTCGGTATCATCTTGGCACTCTACTTGAACGTATTCACTGTAGGGAACGCGAGGACTGCTGGTAGAGCGGTCCGAAATGCTGTTCGGCAACAGCTCTTGGTGGTAAAGGTGTGCATTATTTGATTGGCGACGGGTGTGACGTGGTGCTGACGTGGTGTAGGTGGCAATGTTCATTATCATCGAACTTATCATCTTCCCCCTTGGGTGTGGCGTCATGCTAGATACTTGCACGATATGGGTATTTCCAGAGGCATCCCTTGAATCGAGGGTAGCATTCTTCACGCAAGCTCCCTTGACAGCGATGTTCTATCACTGGGTTGCAGGGACCATGTTCATGTGAGTCGATCGCTCGTGCTGATCCTCAGGGTGCTGAGCTTCTCGTAGGTATCAATTTGCTGTTCTGTTGGGGGGATGCAGAAATATCATGCGTCCAGGTGCGATGTGGTTCATCAAGGACCCCCAGGATCAAAATTTTCACCCCATCCGCGACATCTTGGACAGACCCACCTTCACTCAATTCCGAAAACTTCTCATCAGCGCGTTCATGTACGCGATGGTCGTCGCTTGTGGGGTGGGGAGCCTTGCGATCTTGCTTTTCATTGGAAACCGATCTATATTTCCGATACGCTGGAAGACTCGGTATGTAGTAGATTCTCTTCTTATTAACGCTCGAACCACCCACACAGGATCCCCAGGGAGCCTCTTTCCGAAGTCCCGATTGATCTTCTGTTTCTGCAAATTGTACTTCCGTACACGATGCGCTATTTGCGACCTCGCAAAGCCGTCTACCGCGTGGCTGTTCACGTGTGGAAATTTTTAGCCGCGAGGCTACGATTAACCTCATACATGTTTGGCGATAGACACCGAGAAGAGGAGTCTTCAAGAGTGTATAAAACTTGGGTTGCTTTCTTCCGGAGATGTGCAAGGGACAACGGGGAAGTGACCATGATACCAGATGGGACTTTCCGTCGGGTACCCTCCAGTGACAATATCGCACTTCCCCGAGACATGCGCGCCACCGCTGAAGTCCATGAAGACGGTACTCCACTGAACGATAAAGCAGCAGCGTTGATAGCATCACAGAATGCGGAGGCAGTCAAGGCAAAACGGGACGTCAAAGATGATTACATCGTGGTGTATTTCCCTCCCCGTTTCCGCATGAGAATCACTGCCTTTGTCACGGCCGTGTGGACAATCATGGCCATTGTCGCGGCAACTTGCATCGCGGTCCCGGTGCAAGTTGGGAGACACTTCTTCGCGTTGATATCTTCTTCGTTGGTTCACGACGGTTATTCCTTCCTAGCGGGATTCTACATTCTCTGGGCATGCTACTTGGTCGCGAAATCGGCGGAAAGCATGGACAGACGGCGTCAGCGTGTAACAGGGGATGGACCCCGAGCAGAGTTTGCGGTGTATTTTGCCAAGCAGAGTCTCCTCTGGGCCATCAAGATGGCGTACATGGCCGTATTCTTCGGTGTCCTCATTCCAATCTTGCTAGGCCTCGCTGTGGACCTTTATATCGTTCTACCGATACGGCTGACGCTTTATCCCACGATGGTCCCGACCGTTCGGTTGGTCGATATGTGGTCCCTTGGGCTCGTGTACTGCAAGATCGCCATACGGTTGCGTCGGAGGCTACAGCTGCCACGGCGGCGATATGACGCGCTGCACGTAGTATGTACCATCAGTTATTACTCGGCGTGTGCGAGCTAACGCTATTTGCTAGCTGCTGAGCAATGGATGGACTCACCCTGACCCCCGTCACGCGACCAAGGAGCTCATTTTCCCGTTGTTGGCATGTCTTCTCACCATGCTGCTCATCCCAGCGGCCACTGTGTACGCCCTACAGGAATTGTTCAATGTTCCCTTGGGCAAGAAATTCTTGTGTAAGTTTTCCTTTTGACGCGTGCTCAAGCCAGCATTCTGATGCGTGCGCGTCGTACTGTAGTTGTGCACGTATATCCAGGCATCTTCGCTGTGGTTGGCTTGTCTCGCATCGTCGTCTCTGCGATGACCGTTTTATCCAGCTGGTCGCAGTCAATTCGGGACAAGGAGTTCCTAGTCGAAATGCGGTTACAGAACCTCGAGCCGGACAAATCAGAGCAGATGATGAACGAAAGAAGGACACTGCTGCCCAGAGTGGGTATAGTTCGTGCCGAGAGAGCGATGGTGGAGCGATGAGACACATGTACACATAGTCATCCCAAGCAACAAACACCGACTTGCATTATAGACATTTTGACCCGCATCATGTGGTTTTTCCGTGTATAAAATTTAGTTTGTAACCACCCTTGTTTGCGTGTGAGCACAATGTTGTTACCGGATGAACTTGAAATTCTTAACAAAACGCCCAGCCAAGGCCAAGGGAACACGCAGCCCGTCGGGAGGAAAAGCCGACGCGGAAGCAACAATGCTTGTGTGTTTGCGAGCGCCCGCTGGAAGTGGAGCTGTTGATCATAGGTGACAGGGGGACTCGCGACGAAGATCCCACCTTAAACCGCTTAGCGCCTGATGGGCCTTCTCCCGTGCGGATCTACGGCGTACTCAAACGTGAATCTCGCTGATCGCTCATATGTCAAGGTGTCCCGAACCCGTTGGCGCAGTTCGCGATGACGACGGACTCACGTGGGTATATTGGGCAACTTAGGCTCGGCGCTGCGGCCGCCGTCGTCGGTTTTTCGGCTTCTTCGACGTGCGCCAGTGCGGAGGCGGGGCTGCGTGAATTTTTGGACGCTGAGTCCACCGATCTGATCCGGGGGGCGCGTTAGACGATGCCTTCGAATCCCATGCGTCGGGTTGGTAGGGAAACGATGACAGCGTCCACTTCTTCGTTCCCTGAGACACGGACGAGATGGTGCAGAGTAGGGTGACAACGTCCCAACAGCGCTCGTCATCGTATACATGCGGTAGGTCCAAGTTGGAACGTCACATCCAACCCCAAAAAGATGGAAATTAAATAAAACAGAGAGACCATGTGATGATCTCGCACGCCTCAAGCCTGTTTGGAGCTGGCACACTTGACGTGTTGATTGGTGACAGCCTTGTTCCCTGTGGGGACCCGTGAGGCAGAGGGGTGTGTTTTGAACTTTCGCGCAAAGTTCGCACCTGAGCTAGTCCTTTCGGCGATGGGAAGAATCGGCTGAAGGGCCAGGAATCTAGAGTCGAGTTGGATATGTGGGCAGTGCTGGTGTGACAAGCTCTTCCATCTTACTACACCACAGCGTTGGTAAGGCGCGTGGGATGAAGCTAGTAGGTCACGTCAACGGGTCTAGGACTTTTGAGGGATGGAAGCGGACAAAAGGTATAGTCTACCATCGAGAGTCCCTATTCCGAAGTGCAAGGATGTTTATGGGTTGCTGAAACAGGAACATTCATCAAGGACTAATCGATGACGCTCGACCACTGATGAACTTCTTTTACAGGCTTTCGGCTAAGTCCACGCGCTGATATGATCGACCATAGCCCAGATCACTGTTGACGTCGCCCGCAGCTCATGGGGTTAACCTACCTATAATATCGTCGCAACGTGTCAATGTATCTCGCTGGCGCTAATTGTGTCTCAGGGTGACAGGTACATAGTAGGTCTGAGGCAATTCTTTGACCCATTTTGAGCCCAAAGAGGGTAATTGTAATGAACTCAATGCAAGGTAAAACGTCGTAGGACGCCAAGTGCCGACGACCGCAATATTATTGTAGCAGAAAGGTTTATGAATCTGAACAGCCCCCATCTCGTGGCACATCATCAAACTCGGGACTACTAGCCTGAAAAACCACGCGAACTTCCCTTCGTATTAGGAATAGCACAGGATCAGTCGTCAAATTTCCTTTTCGCAGTCGTCTTGACCGGGATCCTCCAATCAAAAACGCTCGGTTGCTTGTGGAAACATCAAACGATCTATGGTGTTACGCTCATGTCTTTGCAGAACAATTGTCCTTCAGCAGCTTGTCAAGTTTCGTACCGTCGATATGATAAGACACACCTTTCCCGCGCGCCCAAGTTGGTGATCGGCGTTTCAGAGATGGTGTGATATATTCCGTAAATGCTGTACGCTATTGTCATTTTCAGAGCCTGAGGGCCCGGTGGTATTGAAGGACCCTTGTCTTTTTTTTTCTATGTAAACAAACCCTGTGGCGCTCTCCTTTTGGCGAGACATCCATTTTGAAGACCCCTGTTTCGAAGAAGCGGATTCTATTGCCATGGTGGGCGACGGAGCTCACGTAGCCAATCACCTTACTCTTCACATTGGACCCACGGCATCATTCTTGGCTAGGCTTGACGACGGAGCACGAGGCTGCGGGGCCGATGGGCAAAACCTTGAAAGAGTGATTCCCACAGATCCACCTCTGTGGGATGCGGCCAACCACGTTCGGTCGCGATACGGGAAACCGGGCGCCAAGTCAACGGAGATGGGTTCACTGGCAGTGACTGCCAAGCGCTGCCGCCGATCGAGCATTCAAGGGTTATTCTCAAGGTACTGGACCGGCAGCAGCGGCAGGGATCACCCCGATCGGTAGGGAGTGTTGCCTGGTGCAAGACACCGCAAGCGAGGTCTCTGAGGGAACAAAGAAAAAAAAAGGGCCTTGTACGTGATCAACTTAATTGATCCAACCAATCGGAATATCCAACCAAAATACCCACCTCGAAAAGGGGAATTCGTAGTTTCTGCTGGTGGTCGAAGGATCAGTGGCACGAATCTGGTTTCATGTCAATGAATGGGAAACATGTTTCAGAGTTTGCTATAATCACATTGTCCTAGCGTTCAACTTGAACGCAACCTCGAATGAATTGTTCCTTTGGTGGAGGTGACTGGTCACCTGGTGGCAGAAACTCAGCGACTGTGTGAGGGCACAGCCACTCGGCAATGTGCTCAGGCTCTTCGTAAACGTTGCTCCTTATCGTCGAGTCACGATCACTTAGTACTACTACTAGTGACCCCGATCAACGATCAGTCTGACATAGCCCGGACCCCCACAACCACGGGAAACACCGCTAGATTTATCCAGGAGACACGTTACATGGTGCGTTGCCTGTACTACTGTAGGTCACCGAATCGCCCTGGCACCGTATCAGCGAGTCAACATTATCAGTGACGGGTGCACAAGTAGACACCGATTCACAGGCCTCGAAAGTGCCATCATGACAGTCAGTCGTTTCTACCACTCGTCCTCTCACGCTGAACTGTAACGGATGGGCAGGATCTCACGTACTGTTACCTGCACATGACCGAGCATGACCTTAAAGTCATTGACACGATCGATAGCCTAGAGTACATCTCGGGCGAGATATCCGACGATGGTGCGACATCACGCCTATCGCATTCCATTGTTTTTATGAAACGTGATGCGTAGATCTTGACATCCCCGCACACATGATACCACCAAATCCCGATGATTCCGACAGTACGGTGTCTTGTTCACGCACTGGCTGCAGGTCGCTTCCCAAGTTGACGGTCATCCTCCAGTTCTTCCTTCACAGGTTCACCCCTCTTACCCGTACGGTAATCCCACCAACATAAAGCATCCGGCTGCTCGGCCAAGACCTCCGTACGATCCGACCTCTCGAGCCCTGTTCGAAGACATGGGTTACGGCGGTGGCGGGGTTAATGGCGCGTTGCGCTGGAAGGATCTTGCATTGGAACAGTTGCTCCCTGTTGATGAGGAGAAGGAAGTGATGAAACGCGCTGCTGAAGCCAGGAAGATGGCAAATGGGGCAACTGGTCAGGCGCACCATCATCCTCCACCGCAACCTCCTCCACCGGCTGCGGACGCTGCGGACCAGACGATAGAGGAAGAGGACGAGGACGAAGGGGACGAGGATGAAGAAGAGCGTAGTACTGACCATGACGAGAACGAGGTCGAGGGCAGCGAGGAGGAAACCACTAATAACGGGGATGACGACGACGGGTAGGGTACAAGACTAACACTATTTATCGTTACCTACCACCGCTACGAGTGCATCTCCCACATCGCCGTGAACTAGGTCTTTGGTATCTACTTCTTGTTCAATCACCCAATCGTATGCCTCCAGAAGACGTGTGTCCGTTAATGGAATAAAATGATCAGCTAGAAGACGAATGATGCTGCTAATGCGCGAAATGGCAGTGCGCGTTGGGACGTCAATATCCTTGAGGGGAAGTGGATGAACACGATTGCCACGGAATATAGATGAACTTTGCGCACGTCATTCTGGTTGGAGTAGACGGCTTCTGCGTCGAAGCCCTCTTCTCCGTGGTCACTATCTTGAACGTGTTTGCTGACCCATATGTAACCATTTAATCCGAGAATTAAACTAACACCACAGGGGAGTGAAATAAAATGTGACTTTAGGCGCCGAATCAGGGCAGGTGGAACGACGACCAGTTGTCCGTTTCGCAGCTAGGGGGATCGGAGTAAAGTGGAGTGTCATGGGGCAACCCACCCAACCCACCTTGCCATACTTGAGTGAACGCGTGTGGAGTGACATTGCGCCATCTGAGAAAAAGGCCTGGACCTCTGCAACGAGGAGATCTCCTTCCTCAAAGAACGTCCGCATCTGGAGCTCATCGCTTTCCAATTTGCGGCGCTGGAATCCGAGAGAAAACCCAAAACGTTAAGGAACCACGGAAGCGAAGCGGGAGGGGAAACAACATGCCTGAACACCGCCAGGCAGGTTGACGGAAGAAAGCATCAAAATGGCTTCCTGACGTCCATTTGCGTCTACCTTCCATCGCCGGGGCTGGACCTGACACATTTTTCCAATAAAAATGTAATGATTAACTAACACTCGCAAGATCCGGTCAGACGGACCTCGGTAATACGTCCCACAACCAGGTCACCGATTTCTGGATTGTACCTTGATGTTCATTATAGGGGTTGCGATATAACGTAGGTGGAACGGAGCATGTGCTCACCTGGTACGCACGGCACGAACTGTGACTAGCTTGTTTACTCGTTCCACACTGCCGGCGACGGAGGCAATGACCTGTTCCTTGTCCAGGTACGTCCCGTGACCACTAATTCACCCCCTTTTTTTTCAACGGTGCTGAAAATACCTGTGCGGAATTGCACTCACCGCATCGAGTCGTGAGCCGACGTGATCGTTTCACCTGGATAGGTCAGGTTGGCTGCGGTGATGTCCAGATCATTAATATCCATGAGGTCACCAACGTCCGGGTGATGGTGCGTAGAATGATACTCGCGATCTGTGGGCTGCGCAAAGGAAACAAATGAAAGCATGGTGTACGTTTCGACTTGATTTCGTTTGCAGTCACTATTGTGGTCACCAATCGCTGTGCTTTACATAAGCATCATTAGGCGCTCCGCCTTCTAACTTAGTCACTGCTGCGCCCTTAGTACAGTCATCCACCGCCAAATGCGTCACGGAACTTCTCGAGTCTCCCACTACACAACAACACAATTTTTGGTAGATCGGAGTAGTGTACTGGGCTAGAATGATGTTTCTGAGGGTCATAATTAATTTTTGTCAGAATCAAAAATGTAGTTGTGCAGCAGCAGAGCACGAAAATTATCAGGCATTATCTCGTGTCCACAGGCAAGTGAGTCACTCCAAATTGGGTATATCATGGGTATCGCCACTTCTGCATCAAGTAAGTTCAATAGATAATCAAAGATCAGTCAACCACGCTTCCACCATCTGATACCATTCCCTCGTTGGCCTCATCATTGTTCTTTCCTCCATCTCCATCTGCATCCTCCCCAGCTACAGTTGGTTTTGGGATTGGTGGCTCCAACTTCCCCTGCTTTGGCCTGTTCCACTGCACTCGACGCTTCTCGACCTTTGCATGGACTCTTTCCTCTTCCCACAAGCGCAATTCCTCTTTGTATGCCTGTTTTCGGCTCTCGTTTCTCTTGCGTCACTCATTTTCCGCCTCCTGCCAAGTGACCATCAATGCTGCCTGTTCCTCATGCTGTTTTCAGCGGGATTCTTGTGCTGCTTCTTCCTCCTTGCATGCATTATCATGTTGGACAACTCGGTTGTAAAATTCGTCATTGGTGAGTAACCTTGGTAGCTCATCACCATTCAACTGACCCTTCTTCCTTTTCTTTTTTTGCTTTTCTTCCTGTGTTGCCAATTGACCCGAGAGCCGCTCGCAAAACATAGATTGCATCACCATCGTGCATTGCATTCCGACCAGTGCACTCTTGTATTTTGTCTCATAGGCATATGCCTCTCACAAAGCATCCTGGTAAGCTTGTTCTTTTTTGTTTTCAGGTTCATCTTCTAACAGTGTGTGCTTGTGTTTTTGGGTAGGTGTCTGTGGTGGAAGGATATACTCTGGAAGCTGATGTGATGAGGTAAGTGGACTTTCTTCCACAAGAAAAGAGGCTGATGTGGACGCAAGCGATTCAACTGAGTCCTTTGCTATGGAGTGCCATGCTGGACGATTTGAGGGACCAGCAACCATGTTATTGACCCTGTTGGCCTCATCAGCATTAAACTTGCAATACTGGGACATCGCTAATGAGATTGCATGGACAGGACTCGGCTGCGGCAATGGCAGTTTTCCCTCTAATGAAGTCTCGAGACTTGGTGCCATCATTTGCTCTGTTACGACGTCAGGATTCCATGGCCAGACATCTGTCTTTCTGAATGCAGCTTTGATTGTGTCCGGGGTGAGTGCTTTTCGGTGAGCCCTTCCATATACTGAAATGAAGTTCTCCTTTGTGACTTTTTGTCACCTAGAGCTTTCGAACGTGTCTCATTCTTGAGTCCAGTAGCGTTTCAGTGGCCCGAAAATGACCACATCAAGTCCTTGATAGACATGTGTTGAATGTGCTGGATAGCAGAGTATGTGAATGCCATTTTGCGGTGCATAATCTAGGAACTCTTTTGTATAGTGTGAATTATGTCCATTGACGAGGAGCAAACGTGCACGTCCATTTTCCTTTTGATGTGTTTTCTCGTCAAAGTCTTTGATCCACAGCTGACCAATCTCTCCATCCGTCCAACCCTTCGGAGAATGTGTGATGCTGTGTGACTTGGAGGTGAGTTTGTGATCTTGTTTGATGCTGAATACTACTCATGATGCTTGTAGACTATTGTCTTGATGCCAGTTAGTCAAGAATGCCTGCCCCTTGTAGATAACAGTTGGTGGGATGTCCTCGCCATCTGCACAAATTGTCACCACAACAGTGATGTTCTCCCGGTTTCCATCACGTTGCTGATGCTGAAGCTTTTGGTTTGCAGCCCTGATAACACAGTCCTTGAGTCCACCACCTGGCTGGAATCCAGTCTCATCTGCAGCCCATACGCAATCAGGGTCAATCTTTTCTCCATCAATCATGCTACAGAGTAGCTGATACCATGCTTGATTGGTGTTCTTGTTGACAGCACATCCTCTTGCAGTGTCAAGTGAGCTACTCCAATACCATCCTAACTGATTGCTATGGCATGAAATGAACCGGTCGGTCCAGTTTTTCCCAACGCCAGTCTCCCGAAAGGCATCTCCCAGTCGAGCTCTCAAGAGACAGTCAACATGGAGTTTGAGTTTTTTGTGGTTGAATGGAAAGCCTCGTGCAGCAAGCTCGAGGCAGTATTTCGTGATAGATTCTTCTTCTTCATTGGTGAACCATGCACTATTGTCTGTATTAGCCTCATGGTGGCTGCGCCCTCCCTTTAGTCGACGTCAAACGGTGTCTGGGCTCACTGCAACTTCTTTCCATTTCTTCTGCCATTCTGTCTGTACTTCATTACAGATTCCTCATAGACTTCTTCTGTCATTCTCTGGCTTAGCCTTCTCCTCTGTGTATAGTTGGATTGCCCTTGCCAAAGCATCTTCCTGGGCCTGTGAGATCTCTTGTTTCTTCTGTGAGATAGACTTGGCACATCCAACCATTTTCTATGGGATGAAAAAAGTGTCATTGTCCCTTGCAGTCCACTCTGAGTGACCGACTTGCTTTCCATTCTATGCCTACCATAATGGGTTTATCAAGCCCGATAAACATAAGATTAGATAATAGATATGTTAGATAGACACACAAAGAGACCCTTCACCAGCATTGTCATGGCAGACTACAAACATATGGTCCACATTAGAAATATGAGAGACACACTTATTAGACCCTAAAACATGTACCAGTATCATAGAGAGGCTGTTTCAATACCTGCATGGTGAACACAAGGGGAAATAAGCAATTATGTACAAGTTTATTGATAATACTGTAACTATCCTGTCTGCATGATGCAAAGGAATTTCTGTGCAATGGTACATGCTCAGGCATAAGAAGTACTTATTCTGAAGTTGTCATGCCCAAGGAAGTTGAGAATTCTGACAGAAAAGCCAGTTGACACACTTGCTGGTGGTGACTCATTTGGTGGTGGATGACTGTATACTCTTGCTACACTTTGCTACACTTCTGCTACACTTTTGTCATGCATTTGCAATGCACTTTTACTATACTTTTTGTATACTTTTACTATGATCCCATTCTCATTACCCTCTTCCCTTTTGGGGGGG
>JBBPNN010000926.1:0-13954 GCA_038090935.1 Hortiboletus campestris | reverse complement strand
CGGAACGACCCGCGTTCTCCCCCGCTCGGGTCAAGACGACATCCCCGAGCCAAGTAGCCTTCATAACGGCGCACCAGTGGGGTCGAAGAAGCTTCTCATGTAGAGGTTCCGAAGCGTACCGTGGCAGCACGTCGGAATTCACTCCACGACGTCGAGTCGATCATATTTCGAGCTCCTCGATGAAGACTAACTCCACCTTCCCTCTGTTCGTAGTATCCGCATCTGTTCTCCACCCTCCTCAAAGCCAGCAGATCCAGCAGGGCAGCGGGACTAGAGAGGCGAACATCAAACACCTCCTAGCTGCCTATAATGATGATCCTGTCGAGGTCATGCGTCTCGTAGATCCTGTTTACGTCGCAATCTTGATGAGCCACGACTTGTCGACGCCTTTGGGTCCGAACGCGTGTGGATCACCTAGGGCGACAAGCTATGACTCAAGAAGCAAGGACTGTCGTTCATGCATCTTACCGGACACGAAAACTTCTTCGGGTCGACAGTTTCTGTAGACAAGATCATTGTTGTGCACCTACCTTTGTAGGGGTTTCTGAATGGCGCGTCCGGTAGCTCAATGAACGGCAGACTGTCCCGACCTTCGGCACCGGGAAACGATCAACAAGGTCATCAAAAACCTCAAGATGGAGGTGGTGGCGCACAATCTCGGTAACCTGACGACCTTTTACAACCGTTATTACCGCTCTGAGCATGGCGCTCAGAGCTCCCGGTGGATTTGCAAAGTCCTTAGGTGGGTCGTTTGGTGCTGACCGTTGATCGTGTTTTTTTCCTCACCACATGCTAGTAGACCATTGCAGTCGCCCCACCCGAGGTTCGTTTACCCCTCAAGACGTTCACCCATGAATTTCCCCAGGTTAGTGTGATTGACCACTTTGAGCCTCGTACATCGATCTCGATCAAACCGTGCTGTCAAAATGCCAGCCATCGTAATCGGATCCCACCTGGATTCCGCCATCTACGAATGAATTTCCACTGCTTCCGGCACCAGGTGTTGACGACAGTGGTTCTGGAACGGTCATCATCCTAGAGGCCTTTAGGGCACTCGTCCAGGCTCGTTTCCGGCCCGGGGTTCCGGTCGAGTTTCATTGGTATGCCGCGGAACAGGGTGGACTTCTCGTTAGCCAAGATATCATCTCAGAACACGTGTATCAACGCAAGGACGTCGGCGCCATCATTCAGTTTGCGAGTATCGGTGACGCATCGGGTCGGATTCATGGACTGTCGCGTCCCAGGATGACAGTATACATCCACAAGGATACGACACCCACGATGACGTTCATCACCAACAATGTCGACACCCCCTTGACGAATTTGGCCGTGAAGTTGGCTATGGTGTGTTCTTCATTTCCGATTGCGTACGCGAAATTATTGTACGTTGCCTTTATAACGATCAATTCGTTTCACGAAATGACGGCCGCTGTGATGTAGCCCAGGCGGTGTCTCCGACCACCTTTCGTGGCACCGTGCTGGGGTCGCAGTGGTATGTGCTACCGAGAGCAACCCAGTTTGGACTTCCAGCCCGTACATCCATACTGTCGATGACCGGACGGTCGTAAAGAGACGGTTCTATTTCGCGGTGCTCATCTGAGCTCGTATCGTCCAGGTCCAGACTAAACCGGATGTATTGAAGTATGCCCTTGAATTTGCCAAGGTAGCTGTTGGTGGAACTGGGTGGATGGGACGACTGGGTCAGCCTTTGCTCGATTACAGCAAAAATAACATATGCCTTCAGGATTTTCCGATACACACGGCGCATGTATCCGCCAAGATGTCATGCCTTCATTCAGCATAGAGACAAAATCGACAGTCTGTTCGCCGCGATCGCAGGAGCCGATCAGCGCTCTTTGATCTTGTCACATTGATGAAATGCTTTCTCACTGACAATGATCCCTTTATTAGACAAGTGATGAACGTGGTCGTGTTATCCCTAACTATGGTACATTTGACATGATGTCTCTCTTCTCTTTCTTCCATTGTAAACTTTCAGTATCCAAAGGGGCCAGCACCCGGTTGACCGCCAACAGCTTCTGTCAGGTTACGAGCAATGGACTCCGAGATTGCGCCCGCATCCGAAGTTACATTGATCTGGAGGGGTAGTTGAGCATTAGTTTATCGTACAGACAACACGATCGACAGACCATATCGAAACCCTCTTGGGCACGCTTAAACGACTGCGCTCCCGAAGTGCAGTAGATGGCACTGTAGTCATGGTGAGCACCGAGCGCGCACATCCCAGCTCGACATGGGACGTACCACTTCTTTCCCTTGTCGTGCGCAACTTTCAGGATAGATTGGATGACCTTTTCCACGTCGGGGTGGGGATCTGGAGATGGAGGAGGGTAACCGAGGGTTAACGACAGATCATACGGGCCGATGAAAAGGACGTCTGTTTTCAAAGAGAAAGGGTCAGGCTATCGTGAGCCGGACGCGATCTGTATCCTCTGACCGATTCCATCGACAGCAGCGATCTCCTCGACGTTCTTGACCCCATCTTGTGTTTCGATCTGGATCATGATCGTGACGTGTTCGTTGGCAGACTTGAGATACTCTGCAGCGCTGATCCCCCACACGCTTTGCGTGAACGGACTGCCAAAGCCACGCCTCCCGTCTGGTGGGAAGCGACTCTCTGAAACGATTTCTTTCGCCTTTGCTGCATCAGAGACCTGTGAAGCGGGGGCAGCCCCCGATTGCCTGAGATCAGTACTCATGTTTAGGGGACACACACCATCGGCACGAGGACGCCTCTCGCGCCGGCGTCGAGCGCATACTTGATCTGCCACGAGGTACCAGTGCTCGTGCCCGTCGCAGGGATGCGCACGAGCGCGCTGGGTGCGTCACTACCGAGTCCTGTGATCGCCTGGATGGACTCTGCCGCCCCGGGTTGGAGCGAGGTAAGTCCGTGTTCGCAGTCGATCATGACCCACGAGAGGTGTGGACTCGACTGTGCGACCGTCCTGGCGTTGATCACACCTGGCAGGGCGATCCATGCCCCAAAGGCGGGCTTGGCGGCTTTGAATGCCTGTGTGAGAGCGTGAGTGGTCATGAGATGGGATGGTGATAATCCGCCTGCCGGTGGGTGTGACTGATTCGGATGTCGGGGGACTAATATATTGCGGGCAGTGGTGCGGTATCGGCCCTCTAGTCCCGGGCCGTCGCATTCGAACCGCCGTGTGCTCGTCATTCAAGTCATTCATCCTGTGTCTGGATATTCCGTGCATAGCGTAGCCTAGGTAGGCCACATTAATGTTGGCCCCTATCCTGAGTTTGAAAATTTTGAGTGGCAAAATTGCTGATCGGCGGCAAGAGGGGTAAATACTAACTTGAAGACAGGAGACCACAAACTTCCAGTGCCTTGCCATCTACTAATTGTCATTACACTGACATTGCCCAGCATGCCGTTCTCCACTGATAACAGTTGGCCTGCAGGTCTGCTCAAGATTTTTGAGACCTGCTGTGACTCGGACAAGAATAAGCCACTGGAGAATCACTACTATGGACCATATGACAAGCTCCTCAACTACTGCTTTGAAGACTCGGACTCTCTCACTTTCTTCGTTGCACCCCAGAATCCTCTTCATGACCACGCCACATGGGATGCACTTGGCGACTTCAGATTCTTTTTGATTGTGTTCAATGCAGACCACCGCCCAGTTCTTATGGCCGAAATCAAAGATGACAGCTGGGCAAGTCGTGCCAGTCTTCGTCTTGAAGCAGATCAACTCCTTCGTCGCCAGTATAGCACCATGCTCGATACCTGCCCTCTTCCTCGTCTCTGGGGCTTGAGCTTTCTGGGTACTTCAGTCCGTATTTATTGTGGAGATGTTGCGACCAGATCCATCACACCACCATACCAAGCTCACTCCCGCGAAGATTACCTTCCTCCGCAAGGATACCTGGAAGGTGAATGGAACCTGGATATTCTCTCGCAGGAAGGGTTCAACAAGATGGAGATCATTGCAGATATCACCACCAGTGCCGACTCGGAATCGTAATTTGTAGGCATCCGAGTCATTCCTTACCTTGGTGGTTTGTTTCCTGCCAACTCGGAACTTGAATCCGTGGCATGTATCCAAGTCTGATGGCACCTCTGTATTCCAATTGTACAATTTGTACTATAGCACCGTATGTTTCATTTTGAACTATTGGTCCCGATTTCCGAGACGAAATTTCCCTCCCAGGCCTGACTGCCTGTTATCACGGATCTTTCTGCATTCTGCATCCATTGAAAGCTGCCTATCCGAGAAGAATGTCGCCTCGGTCGGTATCGGGACACTCCATCCAGGAACTGCGCCGGATGGTTCAAAGTTATCCGTGAACCGACATTCGTGTTTCGGAAACCATCAAGCTCTAGGCCACTTGACTTCCAGCCGTGCTTGACATTCAGCAATCGCCGCAGTAAAAGCATTGATATCCGAGTCAATTGAAACGTTTCTGACAGACAGCGAAGTGCAGACGTTGGCATCGACATGCCCCCACTTGGAACGTCTCATCATAAAATAACAAGATAGACGTCGATGGTGACTGGTACCGGTAACCGGTGATCGTGATCCTCGGACTGACCTTGCCACTGTATATTTTCGGCTCCAGCGGATGTCCTCAACGCTATTATTGAAGCGGAATCTGTGACTACCGGTACGCTCCGTTCGCTAGCGTTGCGTCTTGCATCGACTTTTCCCTCAGAACTTGCGATGGTTGGGATATGGTATACCTTGATATGTATCTCGCCGTAATCGTCAAAGAGATGGCTGTTGCCCGGTAACCGAGGATCGGGTCCGAGGCAATTGTGTCTACGACATTAGTGTGGACAACTCGCATAGCCGGCCTTTGTGAATTCCAATGCCAACTTACCTTCCCGAAAGCACATGGTTGTGGACGTAGCATCCCAGCCCCGACCCTTCTCCTCGTCGATCGCATCCAAGCAACATCGATGTATAAGTTGGTTGACGTCTACACCCCTCCAAACCTGTGGAATGTCCTCACCTTCGGTCGACAGCAACTTGCGAGGCAGGCGAACTTTGGTGATGACTACCCGTACATGCCGCGTTTCTGTACGAGCTAGCAGTAGACAGCTCGCCCGGGCCGTAGCTCGGGTAGCACCCGCCGTCAACTTTTCCGTCGCGCGGCTTTTCTTCTTTTCGGAGACCCGATGGTAAGCGTTGGCTCTTGCCTCTCCATTTTAGCCTTTGCCACCTACCTTCACTCCTGAGGCCTGAGGCCTGGCATGGGTACTTGGAACCGTGGAACGATAGAAAATTTTCGGCTAAGCAAGAACATGTACAGATTCCGCAGGGTTCCAGAGTGGTCTTCGAGTTCCAAGCCTTATTTGACACGACTGGGAGTGGAGCAGGAGTCAACGTCACTAATGATATGAACTCATCACGGCTAGTATTTCTACTATCACAACGCTATCTCAGTTTCCGATCAAACACACCACCACATGGTAGACCCTAGATCAGGCTCAGACAGCTTCGGGCTCAATGAGAATGCCATGAGACCGTATGGTTTGTAAGAACGAAAGGTCACAACGATTAGCGAGATAAGGTACGGACAGTTAGGCACATAACTGTCGTGGTTCACTCGTGGCAGGTGTCACCGATTCGTCTTGCAAGCGTCTCCCACCCCTTGCCCGATACCTGCGTTCCGCAAGCGGTGGAAGCACACGACCCTCTCCTCTAGCGATCCACTCGGTTATCCACCATGATCCACGACCCCGCTCACTCTTAGTTTTCTTTATATCCCTGAGCGCCTCCAATAGCCATAGATCGGGTTTGCCGGAATGGCGGGCGCGTACAATTTTTTCCTTGGGCTCGGAATAGGGTTCAGTGTCTCTCAGAAGGTTCTGAAGGGCAATTCGGATATCTCTCCCAAGCAACGACGCGTGTTTGTTGTTGCTCCGCAGGCAGGCTGCGTAGAGCATGGCGCAGCTAGCAGGGTCCTTGGTCACGGGCGACAGATTATTGAGACCGAACAGCGACACTGCAGCGACTACGTTCTCCAGGGGATATTTTTGATAGAGAGAATGAAGGAGGGTGCGTGCAGCGGGGAAGGATGAAAGCGCGAGACCATACTTTGGATGATCTCCGAAAACCCTCAGAGCAAGCAAAGGACAATCAAGCTCTTCGCACCGACCTGTGGTACAAGGAGTGGAGAAGTGATGAGTGTCTACGAAGCGGTACGAGCGTAGGGCAATAGACGTACGAACGAACATCTCAGTGTCGAGCAGGGTAAACGACTTTCTTGACTCTCTCCAGTGAGGGAATACCTCTGCAACAGCCTCAAGGTGTTCTGCCTTGCTCGCCAGCTGGAAGAGGCGTAACCAGGCCGTTGAGCGGACCTGGCCAGCCTTGACGACTTTCAGTCGTCCAGTGCGGTCTTGCACGAACTGAAGTAGTTGGTAGAATTTTCGTTCCCGCAGCGACTTGGTGCATTTCGTTATTTGTGATACGGGCTCGCCCGGGATACCGAGGAGGTCACCGTCTTCGTCCGCGCGTCGAGCTACACGTATGAATTACTCGCCCATAGATAACTTGATAAATAAGGACGAACTGGATTGCGAGACGTGGAATTGCTTCACCAAGACCGAGCGTTTTGTGAGGCGGGAGGCACGGACGGGCACACACCGCCTCGCAGCACCAACGAAAACACTAGCCATCGAATAACTATGAGTTGGGCAGCTGCAGAGGTTTTCCTGCTGGAGTCAAACAAACAAATATAAATACGCCGCAGTTCAAGTCACTGCTTTCATTTGAACATGCACGAGGCTTCATCATGGCAGCCAGCCGCACACTTCCTATCAGACCAAGTCCTAGCCCATCAGGCTACTGATTAGAACAGGAAGCAAGTCCGTTTTGGAGCAATGTGGCAGTGTAGAATGCTTCATCGACCTATTTTCTGGCAAGGGAATCAGGTTCCCATCATATCAGCATGCAGTCTATTCACCATCCTCACGGCAGAACATGAATAATGGCCTCCATGGAGGCATCGAAGGTGTGGATGAGTCTCACAGTCGTGACTGAATGCCGGGAGAGGTGACTACAATGGCGGTGAAGATGATCCTTTTCTCCCATACCCGGTGGACAACCGTGTGGTCGACGGTGGATCAGCACACTTTGGTTCGTAAGCAAGCTCACAGGTGATGGGAGTTGGTTCGCAAAGGCCAGCTAGTCTCGAAACCCGACGTTCCGTTTTAGGAAGCGCACGGGCTACGGATCCCGAGGCTCGCTGAGGGTACCCCAAAACGGATGGTGTCGAGACTGAAGGCCAGCGATATCGAATTGCCTCAGTCCGGACTTGTAGGCTGTAGCCCTCATTTGGTCGTGGCTAAATAGTTCATGCAACATGTGGCTGATAGCCACGTTGTCAGCACAAAATTACTTCCGGGGACATCGTTGAAGCTGCGCTGATACAAATATAGTAGAATGGTCCCTGGCCATTGGGCGGGATTCGCATTTCCAGGGTACCTTTGAACATGTCCTTCTCACGAGCGTCGTCCGAATCGAAAATGACGATGACAGCTTCTCTTATCTCGTAACGGAGGTTCCTGTCGTGTTGTCAATGTTACCTTGCCACTGATCGGGGTGAGCAAAAACTGAGAGGAATTTTGACAAGATAACAGGTCCTACGGCCTTGCGGCATGTGGTGTTTTGGCACTGTTGCAAGACACATTTGCGGCTGCTGATTGGATGATAGTGGCTCCTGCTTAGTAAGCACAACTCTTATCGCGCCAAGTTTTCCGGTCTACTTCGGGAAACCGGTCAAGTCAAGGTACATAAATCGCCGGCGCATCAACGCCACATTTATTGGCCTGTTTGATCTTTCGCCAACGTCGCTCACCACTTGCACAGCAGTGCCCTTGCTTTCTGCTAATCTCGCCACCGAAGCCTCCCCTACGATGGTGAATGTAACCTACGACTCCTGTGAGTCCAGGGTTTCTTGAAACCTTCCTATAAACCTTTATTGATTCTCGACTCTGTTCGCAGCGGGAGACCTCGAGTGGTCCACCTCAAGCAAGTCCGGCGTATACAACCTTGGTGATATTGCTTGGACACTGGCCTCAACTGCCTTGGTATGGATCATGATACCGGGTGTCGGCTTCTTCTACTCCGGTCTTTTGCGGAGGAAAAATGCCCTCAGCATGATCTACATTAGCATGATGACCGTGGCGACGGTGTCGTTCCAGGTGTGCCAGGTGATTTATAGGAGTGACAAGCACTAACCCGATGCTAGTGGTTCTTTTGGGGATACTCCTTGGCGTTCAGCGAAACTGCTGGTAAATATATTGGAAACCTGGGTAAACCGTTCATGGTCACTTTCAATCAGGGTCTCATTTTTTATAGACCATTTTGCCCTCATGAATGTACTTGACCAACCATCTGTTGGCAGTAGTCGCGTTCCCGCGATCGTCTTTTGTGTCTTCCAGCTCATGTTTGCTGCTATTACGTAGGCTACCCTCCTACCCTCACAAGGGTTGTCACCCCTCACTTTGCCATCACATAGCCCTATGATCGCTATTGGCGCAGTTGCGGAACGAAGCCGTCTTGGACCACTCCTCGTGTTTGTGTTTGTGTGGTCGACATTGGTGTATGACCCGATTGCGTGCTGGACATGGAACCCCAACGGTTGGTCGGCCATCCTAGGAGGTCTCGACTTCGCTGGCGGCACACCTGTCCACATCTCTTCTGGAACTGCAGCGCTGGCTATCTCCCTTTATCTTGGAAAGCGCCGTGGTTACGGTACAGAGCGACTCGCTTACAAGCCTCACAACACTACCTATGTCATTCTGGGCACGGTCTTCCTTTGGTTCGGCTGGTTTGGATTCAACGGCGGCTCGGCTTTGTCTGCAAACTACCGTGCTGCCATGGCTTGCATTGTCACTAACTTGGCTGCTAGCGTTGGCGGTTTGACCTGGATGCTCTGGGTGAGCATTTTTTCTGGGAGGATCGAGTTATGTTTTTCAACAACCTTTGACAGGATTGGCGCTTGGAACGCAAGTGGTCCGCCGTAGGTTTTTGCTCCGGTGCCATCGCTGGCCTCGTTGCCATTACCCCAGGTTCTGGATTCGTCGGTGCCCCGGCCGCCGTACTTTTCGGCTTTATGGCCGGTACCGTTTGCAATTTCGCCACCCAGTTGAAGTTCATTTTCAAATACGATGACACTCTTGACGTGCGTTCCCGACCAATCACTCTAGCTGTGCTCACCCGATGAATAATAGATCTTCGCCTCACACGCTATTGGTGGTATCATTGGCAACCTGCTGACTGGTCTTTTTGCTCAGTCAAGTGTCGCAGGTGCTGATGGCATCATGGCGATTTCTGGCGGTTGGCTCGACCACAACTACAGACAACTCGGGATCCAATTGGCAGACTCGGTATCTGGTCTCTCTTACTCCTTCACCATGACCGTGAGTCAGTTTCCCACATACGGCGTGTGTTGAATTGCCTGACCATCCTACATTCTTTTCTTAGACCATCATTTTGTGGGTCATGCACTACATTCCTTTCCTTCGTCTCCGTTGCGACGAAGAGACCGAGATTATCGGTGTTGACGATGCCGAGATGGGCGAATTCGCCTATGACTACGTCGGGATCGAGGCTGAGCTCCTACCGCGACAAGGGTACAACAACACTGCGACCGGCGGAAGCCGTGAACCCCAGCACACCATCTCAGCCTCGCAGGAGAGCGAACATGAAAAGACGACCAACGCCGCTTCCGTGCCAACATTAAGTGCTCGATAGACATATATATGACAGGCTGCGGGATATTGGGAAGACAATCACCCATTCTCCTTTCATTGTCTCACCTTTTATTTTTATTTTCTTTCTCTTCTGTATACACCCCGAGTAATCGCACTTGCAAAGCAGTGGGTGATTTATTGTGCTCCCCCTCGATACTATTTGTTTCGGTATATAAACAGTCTAGTTGCACAAGCACTGGGTTTGCATCGTGGTAGGAATGCATCATCAATTATTGGGTAGATTTCTTTCCTGTGAACGCGCAAACGTCGAGTCAAAGGGTCCAAGTCAACAGCCTCGGAGTCCGTAGATCATCGGTGAAATTTTCGTCACCGATCGTTCTTGGAAGATAGAAGCTGCTTGACCGTATCAGTCCTCTGAGCAGACTCATTGTAGTTGTACGTCTGAATCATGATGTGGAAACGAAGTTCGCCATGAATCGAATCATATGTGAATATCTCCGAATCTACATCAAATACAAATATTAGTAGATTATTTGTAGACAATCGCCGGTCTCCGACGAGGGGCGACCGACTTTGGTCATTGGCCTTCAAGCCGTCAGGGCACGAGGCTGTGTATAGCAACTTGGGCTACGAGTGATACAGTACACTTTATCAAGACGGACAGCGGCCACGAGGGGAACCGAATAGTTAAGCTCTAGCGAACTTGTCCCTGAAAATAGTACTATTTTGCACAGGCTTGTAATTGTTCTCAGCTAACCTAACTTGCGCTCGTGTATACCCTAAATAGAAAGAGAGGGCTCGACTATATGAGATAGGAACTCACCTAAAGTGTGAGTGCGCAATCAGAATCATGCATTAATCTCCGGTAGTCAGTAGTATCATAATATTGGCCAGTTGGCTTGGTGTCATGTAGGTTGTTAGCGCTGGGATTTGTTGACAGGAGTTTTGACAGACTTGCATCGCCTCAACTTCGTTTGGCATATGTACATGTGGGACAGTCCAAATCTGGTCTGGCTCTTTCGTCCATCTTCACGATATCAGGAGGCATGTTCCTAACAGGAACGTCAGGCGATGCTGCATAGTTTTTACAGGAATGTCACGAACCTTATCCAAAGGAGGTACTCTTTCCTTCCGTACGGTTCACGACAGCCAGAGCAGGCAGTTTGGCATTACTGCATTGGCAAAGTTACTGGGATCCATCACTCGTTATTTGCCGACGGCCTCCGTACTTAAACTCGTCGCGATGAACGCTCAACGTCCCAGCTCCTAATATTCCATGTCAGATATTCCACACTCTTACACCGATGCCCAAGCGTCTCCGCCACGGTGCACGCTTCCCGATACATTCGATATTGGCCACCGCAGTGTTGGTTTGCTCATCCATTCCTGTCAACTCAGAGGACACCTCTCTATATTGCATGCATTTCACAACCTCCGAGTAATCGTAGAATCCGATGACGTTACCCAATTTCCAGTTAACGTTCGTGCCATGGACCCAGAGAAACGTTGGGGCTGGTTCGTGAATATCGCAGTCGAGAGGTTCGCTTGAGATGTCCCATCTTTCCGGACCCAAGGCTGAATCCTTCTCGAGGTTTGAACGCTGGTGTCGCAGTCTCGGCGGGTGGTGCTCCGCGAAGCCTGAGTTGGCTCTTCCCCCCATCGATGTGCTCATGGTCTGGCATACTTATCTTCTCAATCCAATGTATGGAGTTTCTATGGATGCTCGCCGTCTTGGTGAATAACCTCTTGAATAGATGGTATGCAGAAGACACGGCGCATATATCGGCGCTAGGTTACTTGCCAGTCCTTACAGAGTATCTCGCCACCAATATCGTATGCGACTTTACTTGATGACGTACCTCCCGCTGAAGGATGTTTCAGGCATCTCCTGGTCTCCTCGTTACCAGCTCACCCCACAATGATCGAGTCCAAAACTGGGAGCACCACACGGATACACCGTATGACCCTTTGGGTGCAGCAGCAAGCCTATCACACAAAGAGATCCAGTGTCCACATTGCGAGCACCGGATGGCCGTGCGTAGGTACCCCTGAATCACGCGCTACTGTGGGAGATACCTGACGACCACACAGCATTTCTTGGTCCAAATGGTTCGGGGTATGCACAAAGCAACTTCGTTGCCAGCTGCTCTTCGTGTGGCAAGAGAATCAAGAAAAAGCTGTTGGGTCTTTACAAGTTCGCGAACGATATTGTGAAATCCGCTGGATTCCTCTCGTACGTTCACCTCCATTCTATCGCCACACAGTGAGCTTACGTTTCAACAGTGGAACACTGCATACTCCTAATGAACAGCATGACACTGGTAGTGCTGCGGTGATTAAACAACGTGTCATGACGGCGATTAAACTCCCCGAGTCAAACACACTGACCGTTCAGGAAGTCATGAAACAGTTAAAGTTTGACCCCGCTTTGCTGACGGGGATATTAACTGGACAATTTCAGCGGAGAATGTATGTCTAGATGTTGACTGATAACAATACCTACCTTTCTGACATTTTCACCAGAGGAAGGAGAATCTTGAGCGCATACACAGATGACCGACCATTCTCGGTTGAGCTCGTAGGCGCCGTCAGTTTCAACATTTCTCGATTCCTTCGCTCTCGTGACCCTGCTCAACTGACGGCTGTTTTAGGTCCTTCGGCAAGCTTCATTCGTGAGCAAGATGGCTGACCTCGGCTGGACGGTTCCTGATTTCTTCGCCGACGAAGAGGAAATGGTTGTCTTACAGCACTGCGTCGCAAGATACCATGGGTGCGTACTTATGACCTGATGACTTTCTGCAGTATATTAAACCGAATTAATTATTTCCAGTTTTCTGGGACTCATGGCTGACGCTTCCGGGTCGTTCTTCGTTCCGACGCTCGATATCGATCTTGCGTGGCATACGCACCAACTCAGGGCGAATTATTATCATACAGAATGCAAACGAGTCGTGGGTCGATACGTCGACCAGTAAGTACTTGTTTCTCAGCTAGGTCGTGATCGTGATCGAGCACCGTTTCCGCCAGCGATGACAAAGTCGACGAAGATCATCTCGCAACAGGATTCGACATCACATGCCGTGCTTGGACCGTGTGTACACCGTATCATTGAAAACGACGAACCTGACACTTGGTTGACTGACTAGGATCGATACGGTCTCCCGTATACTTACTGCGGCTGTCCTCTCCCTGGTACGACGTTGGGCCAGCGGTTGCGCAACGCCTTGACTCTATATCGTCATCGCACAACCAAGGAAGTGGACATCCTTTGTCCCCCGCCCTATGCAGCGGCTAGCACACACGCTAGCGACCACAACGCCGTCTATCTCGTGCACCACCAGAAAGCATCCGAGCACGCACGCGAGCGAAGACGACAAAAGGCCGAGCGACGACGGCGCCGAGAGGCACTCGATGCCAAAGGCAAGCATGAGGACGAGTCCGCTGCGGTGCGATACAACCGCAGTCAGACGCATGCGCATGAGCTGGCGTTCCTATACCCTGTCCCGATGTGGGCCGGGGTTGCGTCTTGCGTCACTGTGCCGTTTGTCGTAGAAAACGGCGCGTGTGCGACGGTTAGTGTGCTTTTGGCTTATTCTTTCCCCTGTCCTATGTGGTGAGACTTATTGACGATCTTGGCGTGTGTGCGTCTAGGGCGTCGGAGGTTGTATGGCAGCATGTGCGGGTGCGGTGTGTGCAAGTGGAGACCAATGCGGCGGAGGTGGTAGAACATGTGGGAGCGGCGGGGACAATAGCAGAGCGACTACCTGCGGGGGTGGAGGTGGGGGTGTGGGTGGCACTTCTGGAGGAGGGGTGGCACTCGCGGAGGCGGAGGTAGTGGCGGAGGAGGTGGCGGCCCAGTGCGGAGGTGGAGGTAGCACTTCTAGTGGAGGGGGGGCACTCGCGAAGGCGAAGGTAGCTGTGGATGTGGCGGTGGATGTGACAGACCATCGTGGAGGCAAAAGCACCACCCGCGGAGGCGGAGATAGTAGCGGTGGAGGTGGAGGTGGCGGCGGTGGAGGTGGCGGCGGTGGATGCGGTGGCGGTGGATGTGGTGGCGGTGGGTGTGGCGGCGGCGGATGTGGTGACGGTTGCGGAGGGGGCTGATAATCGATAAATGCTTGCCATTGTACATTATTGTCCTTTTCAGGAAGGTTGGCCGCGTGGGAATTTTGGCTCTGAATTTCGCTCTTGACTTCGGTCGATGATTGTGCGACAACCGCTCAACGGAATTCAAAAAGAACATTGGCA
>JBBPNN010000925.1:0-13960 GCA_038090935.1 Hortiboletus campestris | reverse complement strand
TGTGCATGTCTTCGCAAAACTCATATCGGAGCTTCGAGTCGCTGGACACCACAACTCAAGATCGGTATCGCTCGAAGAACAACTCGCTATTTTTCTCTATTCAAGTGTTACGGGCTTGACTATCCAACACGTTGGGGAACGCTTTCAAAGGTCAAATGAGACAATTTCATGGTGATCGTTTTTTTATCAAATACGCTGTCATCACTCTGGCCCTTACTTTGTTTACTAGGTATTTCCGCAAAATGCTTGTCATATTATCATCCCCGCCATTCTACTCAAAATTTGTCCACATGCCCGCTGATGACAAGATCCACACAAAAATTCGTATGAATCCCCGGTTCTGGCCCTTTTTTAAGGGCGCTGTTGGTGCTATAGACGGTAGTCATATCAATGCAGCACCTTCTGCAAGATATCGCGCAGCGTTTCGGAACCGCAAAGGATTTGTCTCACAAAACTGTCTTTTTGCATGCGACTTCGATATGCTATTCACATACGTTCTTACAGGGTGGGAGGGATCAGCTACGGATGCACGAATATACCAGGATGCCCGCTCAAAGGATTTGCATATCCCAGATGGCAGATACTTCCTTGGAGACGCTGGTTTCCCACTACGTCCCGAGGTCCTTGTTCCATACCGTGGTATTCGCTATCATTTGGCTGAGTGGTGTCGAGCAAGGCTGAGGTATGAATGAACTATTGCAAAGTTGCTAGCTAAATTGAACCAACTTTGTAGGCCAGTAAATAAAGAAGAACTTTTCAACCTTCGACATGCCTCTGCCCGGAATGTTATCGAGCATATCTTCGGTGTACTCAAACACCGTTTCCGGATTCTCCTGCTCTCCCCTGAATACCACATGGACATCCAGGCCCGCATCCCCGCAGCACTATGCGCTGTACATAATTTCGTTTGCATACATGATACAGAGGAGGTACTCGAAGGGGGGAGTGATACACTCGAGGACGATGTTGGTGAGTCTTTCAGGTCCGGCCCACAAGAAGACTCGGAGGACAGAGGGGCCGAAGACGAGGACACAAATGCTGCACGTTCATTCCGTGATCAGACCGCTCAAGCTATGTGGGACGAGTACCAATGTATTCTCAGTGGGGGAGATTATACTACTGTAGATGATGGGGATGTCTTTTCTGATGATGAAATGGACGATGAAGACCCAGAGAATTCAATGAACGTTGATACCGCTGAGTAGAATACAATACCATCGATCCGGGGCAATCATGATTCGCGACGATAAAATTGTACATGGGTAGTACAGATATGATGTAACAGCCAGCGTAGTACGGTAGACAGTATGGATGTAGCGGGCATTCATACAAAGAGCGAAGAGCAAACTAAAAAGGGTCAGGAAGGGCAATTGGTGCAGGCTCTCCAGCGTTGGATCTGTTTCTCATACCCTCAACCTCTGCTCTCACAAAGTCCACACGTTCATCCTTTTCTGCCGTCAGTGTGTACACTTCAGTAAAGCCTACATTGTGTGCGACCATCGCCCTGATGAACACTTTGACATCCTTCGGCAGATCACTGTCCTGTTTGTGCAGTATTCGCATCGCTAGTTC
This sequence comes from Hortiboletus campestris, assembly GCA_038090935.1. NCBI lineage: Eukaryota > Fungi > Basidiomycota > Agaricomycetes > Boletales > Boletaceae > Hortiboletus > Hortiboletus campestris. Next base: position 12,388 of record JBBPNN010000925.1, on the reverse strand, counting down.
TCGGCGGGCTGAGACCTTGTCTTCAGTGGAGGTGGCCATGCTTGTCAGTAAGGAGGTGAGGAGGTTGAGGGATCCTTGCATCCCGAGCATGAGGCTTTCAGCGCTGGTAGGGGGCTGCCGAGCAGCGGCAGACTTGCGTGACAAAGATGGAACTGCAGCCATGGAGGTGGCCATCGCTGCAGCAAGGGTCATTTTTTTGGAGGCAGGACCGGCGGATGACTCAGATGTGCTACAGAATGGGAGAGGAGATGATGTGCTAGAGAAAGGGGGAGCAGACAGCGATGTTATGATAGAAGCTGAATCGTCACCGGTCATGTCAGAGTGTGACCGCTTTCCAGTGGAGGTGGCAGAGCGAGGAGCATGGGTGGCTGCTGTGGCAGTAGTGATCTGAGTTGGTACAGGAATGCAAGAAACAACAGGAACTGCACGTTCCTTGCCCTTCGTGGAAGTGGTGCCACTGGTGCTTCCCAAGCCGCTGTCGGTGGCAATATTTCCAAGCTGCTCATCACTGGTGGCGGCGTCCTCTGGGGTTGCGGTGTCTGTGACCGCCATAGATGGGGCGAACACATTACTTCCCCTGGCACCTCCATCCGGTATGATATCGTGCATGAACCTGGTAAATTCCCATCCCTTGTTCTTGAATGGGCGCATTAGGGGGTGCTTCTATAGCAAGAGAAGTTTGAAACCAAGGTATCCAATCAAACTAGTAGTAAGACATACCTTGATATACTCTGCCCAAACGTTCTCCGCAAATTCCCCGTGGATGGCAGCTCCACTTTGATCATCCCAGTGAGTGCCAGACAAACCCCGATAGGTTTCGATTTCCATATGTGTCTTCCGTACCTATAGAAATCCCGTCAGTGGTGCATGGCAAGCACAATTGGTACTAGTAGCATACGCACCGAAGTGGTCCACTTGTTCTTGACCGATTGCCCTGTTTTCGCTGCACCTGCCGTCCAGAATGGTGTGAGATGTTCTGCGGCAGCATTGAATGTCACAGCCTTGAAATTGCCGCCATCACCAGCTTCCGCATGATGAGCATGGAGGTAGTTCACGAGCTCTTCCACCTCCTTGGAATTCCAGGATGCTTGCTCGGTTGGAGGTTTGGACATGTGAGAGCAAAGATAATGACGAATGACACAGCAAGTCAAGTAAGTTGCAAAGGAAGCAAGACAGACCAAGATATGCCTAGGATCATCACGATTATCCATCGCTTGGGCAAAAAAACAAAGTTTCAACTTCAAAGTCAGACACAAACTCAGCTATGGTGGCTGTCCGAAACATTGCAACATAGGACCAAATTTTGTCCAGTTTCAGGTTTCCGAACGGGCTCTAAGCTTATGTAACAATTTTGCCAAATCGTGGTCAACAACTCGGCGGAAGATTTCGAGTTTGGGTAAACATGAGCATGACCGGGTCCTTTCCTCTGGTCGCTCCGCTGTTCCCCTCAGGGAAGGAGCCCCTTCCTCCAGGCATCACCGAGGAAGATCGCGCCCAATTATTGCAAGCACAAAAATACCAGTCATGGATGACGTCCGCCACGGAGTCGTGTGTGGCCAAGACAGGCATCGCCGGTATTGGTGGTGAGTGCACCCACCGTCTCGTGTTCCTTTCGATGATGTACACAAATTTAGATTCATTATCCTCCTTTGCTCCGTAGGTCTCGGCATCGGCGCATTCTTCTCTCTCATGTCGACGTCTTTCGCATACGAGGATCCGTATTTACGCGCGCAGTCACAAGCGGGGATGAGCAACACTCAAAAGGCGCGTGATATTTTCAAAGACATGGGGAAGGGGATGTGGAGAAGCGGTAAAGGATTTGGGAAAGTCGGAGCACTCTTTGCAGGCATTGAATGCGTCATAGAAGGGGCACGTTGTTCGTGTCACTGTCTCGAATTCGTACTGACGCTGTCATTTTTAGTATCGAGCGAAAAACGACATCGTCAATCCAGTTGCTGCAGGCTTCATAGCAGGTGGAATTCTCGCACGACATTCGGGACCCAAGGCCGTCTTGGGAGGTGGTCTAGCATTTGCGGCCTTTTCTGCTGCTATAGATTTGTTCCTTCGTCGAGAACCCGCAGAGTAAGCACAACGACACCTTTCGTTGCGCCCGGTATCTTATGACTGTGTTAGTGATGACTAACTCTACGTTTTTATGGTGATCCTGGCGGGGTCACTACACCTTTCCGAACCCTCGAGTACTTTGACCCGCAGTGGATGACGATGATAGAGTAGAATCGATTACTGCACTTACTTAATTACTACTTCTGCTATGTCCACAATCGATCGCGACATTACTGGCAAAGATTTGGCCAGTGATTGGCTCCGGACCTCACTTTCGCGATTGACATGTATCCTGAGTCAAACACATCATACTACCGTCTTGCAATCATTGGGTGACGCCGGTTGTGGACCGCACAGACCCTCTACTACTTCCGTATCGGGAATGAGGAACATCATACTTGTTGCATAACCATATCCAAATCAAATATCAAACAACATAGCAAAAACAGACCTTTCGGAGGTTCAGATTCCCGGATCACAACTCCGTATGGGCAGTCTCTGCGCCACCCTCCACTTCTCGAACGAGGCGTCACTGATACAGCTTCTTCCGGATCAATGCTGGACCCACTCCCGGAACGCCCTGCTTCAGAAACCGGATCAGCCCTACCCAGCGCTTCTAACACTTCTTCCTGGCCCACTCCAGCTGTACTGTCATCAGGTACTATGCAGCAAGGATTGAACACCAACAGTTCATTTCAGCGCATGCATACATCATAATGACAACAGATAACAGAAAAAAAACACCCGATCCAAGTACCGCGTGGTTGGTTCCCCTCTATCTTCTACTGCCACACGCGTGTAGTGCCTAAAGAATATTCAGAGATAAGTATATTTTCTCAATGCAGAACAGAAGTTGACCTTAACATTCCAGCAATGCAGTATGCATTGCTAAACCTCTGGGCCGCGTGTATCCTTTGCCGCAATTGAGACACCTAAATCGGACGCCCAGATGGATGGACTGGATGTGCCTTGGAATATTCATCCATTGCAGGGTATTGTAACACCCTATCCATGGGCATTGGACAGCCTGTCGTTGCAGGTGCCTATGACCATGCATACGAAGGTGAAACCTGATGGACCTGGCTGAACCAACGAGCGGCAGGGCGCAATGCAAGCCTCCAGCAAGTCCACAGGTGGGTGCTGGCACGGCAGGAAAGCCTCCTATCGTCACTGAGTATGGCGGTATGCCCTCCGAGGCATTGTTTCCATGAGAGGACTCATGCACGCTGCCTGACGGGGGAGTCAACAGGATAGCGTTGGTGAACACCAACCCCTACCGGTTGCGACTAGTTCCCCGATGTGTGGAGGAACAGTCGAGACAATATCAGATCCCTCGGTGGGGATCACTGCGTAGGTCTGTGATGGATTCGCGTGGCCCCCAGCGATGGAGACTAGCGGATAGGCGGGAATATCTCCTGCGTTGGGAACGAAATTTGGGTTAAATGGTGCATCGAGAACAGGCTCGTACATGTCGGATTCTCAAATGCTCAGGATATTGGCCTTGCAACCAGTGCCCTTTTATATTTACAACCATGATACCTATGGTTCCGTGAGAGATATCCGTATCCCCAACCTCTGATTCCGATAACTCAATTTCAAGGAAGACACCGTGGGAATGCAAGCCTCGCACAGGATTCAATACGATATCTGAGCGCTCTTATTCTTTCCAAAAGTGCCTTACAGCACGTTTGGTGATTCTGGCTCTAGTCCAGCTCTCGGTGTGTTGCGGCCGCGCCCGCCCATAGTTTCGGGCCCCCGCGCCGATAAAACCCCAATCCATGGGCGGCGTGTATGTAGCCACACATGCGTGTCATCCATCTCATTCCGGGACCAGTTGGTTTGGCACGGTGTGGGCTTTTCATACGAAATAATGTCAGGACCAGGCCTATGATCAAACTTATAGATCAGGGCCAGCCTCTTGCTTCTTGGCGGCCAGGCTCGTGAGTTCTCGAATCCATAGAGCACCATCACAACCCGTCCATTCCGCCTTGACCTTCATAAGTTCATACAAATATTCTCATGAGACACAACTAAGGTATTATTTTTCGTTGATCCGGATGAATTGAGCGCGTTGGTGGATGTTGGTATCCCGTCGACCTTCTAGAAATAGGCCCAAGAGATTCTACTTGGATGGAGTACTTAATCGATTGATCCTATACGCATATGGTATGCTATCATGTCCCCGATACAAGCGGGGAATTGCGTTCGGGGGATCATTCTCATAATTTTGTGTATGGTTGTTAGTATTCGTTTGGTGACGAGAACAGTACCCACGAGGTAACCTAGGGTCGTGAGCGCTTGAGCGCCGCTCGACCGAGCAAAAGGAAACAGACACAGTGAGAACATGATTATTGACCCCGTGTACATGAAAAGGAAACTTGGACTTTAGATACCGTGAGAACGTGATTATTGACCCCGTGTACGGCTATCATCATCGCAGGTGAAGATCTCTTAGTGCGGTCTTATTTGTTTGCCCCTCTTTCGTGGGCCAAGAATATAAGGTAGACATTGAACGGATCCATCCAACGTCACCGCTCGACACATCATCGGCCCGTGAGAACATGATTATTGACCCCGTGTACATGCTGTACGGCTATCATCTCACGGGTGAAGATCTCTTAGTGCGGTCTTATTTGTTTGCCCCTCTTTCGTGGGCCAAGAATGTAAGGTAGACATTAAACGGATCCATCCAACGTCACCGCTCGACGCATCATGCCCGTGAGAACATGATTATTGGCCCCGTGTACATGCTGTGGCTATCATCATCGCAGGTGAAGATCTCTTAGTGCGGTCTTATTTGTTTTTCCTTCTTTGGTGGGTCAAGAATGTAAGGTAGACATTGAACGGATCCATCCAACGTCACCGCTCGATGCATCATCGGCCCCGTGTACGTGCTGTACGGCTATCATCAAGCAGTCACTGGCAAGAATCTAGAATTTTTCTCGTCTTGCTCGGCTTTGCTTGCCCCTCGTTGGTGAGCCAAGAACGGATAAATGCCAAAATAACGCCCGACGCATTATCCCTCACAAGCCAGTTCAGGAGTTACTGCTTCCATTTCCCTCTCTTCGTTCTTTCGCTATGGGTTCGCTACCAAGTACCTCTCGAGAGATTGCTACAAGGAGCAGGACAACATCGCTCATCTTGACAGACTCAAGTACTTCCTCGCCACAGTGCCATCCCGCTGGTCATCGGCGGGTTCTAGTCTGGTGACGGCGGGTTCCTCACGCTCCGCCTCTCCTCCCGGGACCTGTCTCCCTTACTTCTTCACACCTTCCATGAATCGATTCCTCCTTCCGTCCTCAGAATATGTCTCATGCGTCCTCTGGAAGGGCATCTATCATATCACTGGAACTGATATCGTCAGGGCTTTGGTCTTCCGATTCGTGGCCTTTGGGCGACCCGGCGTCAGAACACGAAAAAGCTTGAAGAGGGCGTCTTCAGCGGCCTTCGCAACCTTAAGCCCGGTGAAGATTCCACTCTGGAAGAACCCAAGGTATCTGATCCTCATCACAACATTTTAGCACACACCGACTCATGTCTGTCCAGTCCCCGTTCTTGGACCAAAGCAAAAGGTGTTCTACTGGTGAGTCAAATGACTCGCGTCCTCCCGATCTTATCCCATTTCATGGGTACACAGGTACTCTGTCTCCCATGATCGCTTCTTCCTTGATGCGCTCGAGTGCGATTTCAAACGGGAGAAGGTGGGCCCCGAGCCCACGACCGACCGTCGCTGTGGGCGAACCAGCGTAGTCGTTCACGTACCAGCCTCAACGCAGCCTCCACGAACAATTCGAAAAGGCGTTAGGTGGCCGTGAACCAGAAGGGGATTCTGGCTCCCGCCTAGCACGCAACATAGCGGCCTCACAACCCATAGACGATGTGAACGGCCACATGCCCGATGTCCTCCCTGTGGCTAGTCAGCACAACATGATTCGTATCAACGGCACAGATAATGTCAATGTTCCTGTTCTCCCAAACAAACAAACACATTTACCTCCTGATTCCTGACTGACACAAATTGTTATGGTGTCACATGTTGTACCATTGTTTCTCTGACAAAGGCAGTATTTGTACCGTCGCAATATGATAGAGTTGACATGGGGTGGCATCTCCGCGCCATGGGGCTCAGCTTCAGTTCTCGTCTCGTTACTGTAGTGCTGGTGGCGTCGGGTCCTGCTCTGCCCTTGCAACGCACCTACTTGTCCGTACTTCTCTATGTGCTGTGATCCGAATTGCACACCCTGCCCACACGAAGTGCCTTTCTCCCTAATGACAAAATTGACTACCATTGGTGGGTACGCAGCATCGTCCATATTCGTTCCTTCTCGTGGCCACTCACGTGCATAATATATTCTGCTTTACCACTATTACTTTAGCAATCATATGTGAGTTTATTCAAAGGAATTACTGCCTTTCCCCAACATAACTACTTGACAGATTAGTTTCCATTCTACTTCTAGGCCTGCAAGGGTGTATTCCCCGTCGCATCTAGAATTTACTCGCTCCCATTCCCATCCCTCGCCCCCACAGCCATAGTCAGAGTCACCAGACGATATCAGGTGAGATGTGAATAGGCTGGACCTTACTATCATAACTTTTGGTTTGATGAGCGCGATCCTTGCGACAGACCCTCTGGGAAAATCAATTGGGCACTTAGTGCTGCTCGGCGTCGGTGCATACTTCATGTCCATTGAGTTATCTCTGCCTGATGCTCCTGATTTAACCCATGGCAGTTCGCTGCATGCGACGTTCGTGTACCCCGTTCAGGCACCCTTACTGGTCACACAGATTCAATGCGCATGCATGTGGTTCCTCCGTTCGTCTGGCACCACTGTGACTATTTTGATCTCTCATTCATAACTATGATGACCTCATCTGCTGCAGGTGTAGGGTATCACCATTGGGAGTCACGGTACCGTCCTTCAAAACGAGCTCGCAAGGAAGCTTCCTGCGGAGTCTATTCAATCTGTCTCACAAGGGATTGCCTTCATGCACACGCTCCCTCAGAAGACTCGGTTGGGAGTCGAAGTCGACTCTGCAGACCGTCTTGTGGCGTTGTGGCAAGTCTTGGCTGTCATTAGTGGAACAGGGCTCGTAACATTGTTTTTCGTGAGAGGGTTCCCGCTGCAAAACATGCTCGATATCGGTTGGGCGTTAAAGAGTGAGAAGGGGGATCAGTTGATATGAGATCATATCCACACCGTATGGCGAACAGTGAACAGGTTGACTGGATGGGCTGTGTAAATTGAAGCAACTTGATCCTGAACGTTGACGATGATCGGTTACCTGGGACATCTCCCGGTTGCTTGGTTTCCATTAGTCGCATATGATCCTGCAATCTGGAGGGTCTTGGGCATGAACGCGCTCCAATTGCCTCGTCATTGTGTCGTATTGTAACGTACTGTGATACGATCTGAACGATTACATCCCAGCAGTTAGTGGATCACTCTGGACTGATCTCTCATGGGTAATTTGATTCCCAGGGCGATCGGACGGAGTGGAAACTAAGTGCGAAGTCACCCGTGGCGGGTGCTATTACTAATGTACAGGGTCATCCACAAATCACGACAGAGTTTGAGTCAATCTAACGTGCATCAAGTCGGCTAAGGATACCAACATCCTTTGTGAATGGCAACTCCTCGTCAGACGAATAAGACAGGGAATTGGCACCCTACACGCGCCGCCTCTTATAAGGACTCTCCCCGTGCGGCTCTGCTGTCGTTAGTCCAAAGTTCGTGTCACTGGAGTCGTTGCTCGGACGGGATCTTACCAAGCTCGACGGGCCAGGTCGTGAAGAAATCCTGATAGGTCAAGATTCCGACATGTTAGGATGGGCAGAGTGGGTTGAGGTAATTGTTACTATGTACCTGTTCTCGTTTTCTTGGTCGAGGGTGCCAACATTTGTATATGACGCGTCGGTGGGAGCTTGGCCAAAAGAAGGCTCAGCTGATAATGAACTATCTGACATGATGATGATATCGCGAAGAGGCTGGAATGGTGGGTAAGAGCCCAAGAACCGATCAATAGAGGTGATTATCGCCTCCGCGGCAGGTCGCTCCTCTATTGATGACCAGCAACGCTCAATCAATTTCCAATGCACGTCATCCATGGGTCGTGATACTGGCCGGCCTGGCTTGCAGCCCTTTAGTATGCGTATAATGACGGCTGCGTCTTCCCGGACTTCGGACCATGGCTGTTTTCCAGACAACACCTGCAAGAAGATCAGGATATCGGACCCTGCTTTCGCATTAACGGACTTCCCTGCAGACCGACACACCCGAAGGAGTATATATCACTCTTGGTTGTCCGACTAAATGTGTTTTCGAATTCAAATTGTTCTCGTGCGACCCAACGCAAGGCTCCCGGTCGCGTAGTGGACCTCTGAAGGTAAGTCAGGGCTTCAGGAATATTCCCCACTAAGGAAGCATAGCCAAAGTCCCCTAAGCGTGCAGTGTAATCCGCGTCGAGAAGCACGTTGTTCTGCGTCGCATTTAAACAAGATAGATGCTGAAGGTTCTACTCTGACGCACACAGTTCAGGTCGCCGTGGACAATTGAAAGGGAATGCACTGTAAAGTGTGTTATTCCTTTGGGTCTTTATTAACTTCAATAATAACAGTGACCCACAGTATTGCAGCCCGTTGGCGATATTCAGCAACTATCACGTTGTCCGAGGTTAGACGGCGAGAACATAGTAGATGTGGAATGGACGCACAAACTGAAGTCGATGTACCACACCTAGTTTGTCGTCATGCACCTCTAAGAAATTCTGAAGAGTATCATTGGACATCCACAATGACACCAACGACATGGCACCATCCATCCCAAATCCATACGCAATACCCAGGAATGGAACGACATTGGCATGATTTAGTCTCCTCCAAATCCCAAGTTCTCGACGGAGCATCTAGAAGACAGTTGAGACAAATTTGGTGGTCGTGACGAGCATAGTTACCTTGAGAGACTCATTATCTGCATCTCCTGCTAACGAGAACTTGAACCGGAAAGCCTTTACTGCAACTTCAACCTAGAAGCGGACTAAATAACCAGTCATGAATCGTGAACATGCCCAAACCTTCTTTGGTGCTAAATCATCATAGTACCAACATCTATATACATCACCGAAACCCCCTCCAGCGGAATATCGATCGTTGATTTTGACAACATATGGTGTGAGATCTAATGGCGGTGGAACTTCAACGCTAGCAAGAGTCAATTTGTACCAAGAAACATATCAGAAACTCATCCTTCTGCCTAACAAGAAGAAATACCTGAGTCTGGGCATCTGACACTGTTCCGACATTGCGGTAGCTAGTTGCACAGCATCAGCACCAAGTCTGAGGCAATGCACTTGTACTGACATTGATCCCATGCCGAAGAACAGTATGATGACAAGTCTGCTTCGCCACACCAGCTTGGCGTTTTTGAAGCACAGTGGAGGTCTTCATCATCTGGTGTCTGTGGAGACTCCCGTCGCGGCAGTGCAAGATCAGATGTCCCGGGAGGAGCCAGATTTAACGTGATGGTGGGACCATCCTGGATTGGCGGTGATGGAGGAAGACGCTAAGAGATAGTAAGAGGGACGTCTGTGCTGCACCCAAAGTAACGTACATCAAAAACTGTTTCGGTCTGGAGGGGCGGAAGAATTTTAAGTGGCAGCGCGGAAGCACATTTGAATGTGATTACCTGACCCTCAACGAGATCTGGCCAAGATACCCGCCATAAATATATCTTTTTGTCTTTTCTTGCTGATGCCACGAATTCTCCGGAGGGAGAGGAACAGACCCTGCGTGCATCTAGTGGATGTATTCCGATGGGATTGCCAGAAGTCGCATCCCAGACACGAATAGTGTGGTCCAAGGACAAACTCGCAAGTTTCGAACCATCCAAGGAAAGGAAGAGAGACCATATAGGTTCAATGTGACCCATCCACGCTTGTCCAATCAGTTCCCCGGTATCGGGGTTGAAGCAGTAAATTTCCCCACTGGACCAGGAAGAGAAGAGCTTGCTGCCATTGCGCGACCATAACACAGCCCAGGCCGAGAGACCACCCGGAGGACGTAACGGATCAACAGTGCGTTCAAGTTTGCCCCCTTCGATGTCAACCACAAGGATATCGCTAGCAACGGCACAAGCGAGCTTGTGCCCGTCGGGAGAAAAACACATTGAAAACACCTTCCCCCTGAACTTGATGGAATGTTTGATCTCTTGGCCCCCGTCCAAGTAGCGAAGAGCTAATTTCTGATCGCCAATTGCGATAAGTTGATCATCTGGCGAAATGGCGACCTCGACGGTTTTGTGCGGGTGAGTCCACTCTTCGACCAGCGCGTGCGAATCGACGTTCCACACCTTGATTCCTCCCTTCCAGTCACCGCTGACGAGCTTCGTGCCATCATGGGTCACGGCAAGACACGCAATTGCCGACTCGTGCTTCATTGGTGTCCGCTCCTCTCTCCCAGTTTCTACATCCCATATCCCGATAGTTCCGTCATGATAGCCAGTAATAAGTCGTTGTGCACCGGGGAGAAATACAAGCGCGTTGACGGCGTTTTCAGTCTTCGCAGTTACCAGATGTAGGTGAAGCATGTGAGTGGCCGACGTGGCGTTCGATGCCATGGTGCGTGATGGAAGTAGGGAAAGGTCTATTTTTTGAATAGGGTGTTTACTGTGGTGCGTGGTGGAAAGATCTGGGGAGTGGAAGCGCTCACTGCTCGGCGTATTCTGAGCGTCCAAGTCTACAGCTTAACACGACCGCCTTAGCGCCCATCCCTGAGGATGCGTGGGATCTTTGACCTGCCAACTCGCGAGGTGGTCTGTTTCACAGATCAGTACTATCAGTCATCAGCTAGCTGATCGTACGATCAAGAGGCGCTTCGACGATAATATATTCAGATGAAGATACACACAGATGGCATCCTCCTACACCTCGCGACGCAACCTCATACAACATACACGTTCTCCTTTTGTATCTGCCAGTATCCCTCCAGTCGTTTGAAATACTTCAAACGCTCTCTTCGCTCCTTTTCGTACCCCTGCCAAGGAAATCATCAGCATCATCGAGCGGCCTTATTGCTAGTAGGACGCACCTCCCGCGTATCATCCGACAGGTCGAGTACACTCTCCAACGGACGCACTTTCCCCTTCCCTTTTTCGCGCTCGACTTTCCCTTTGGCCCACCCCGCCCCGGTTTCCTGGTCGTGGCCTTTTGGGTCTTTGCTGGCGTCTTGGATTTCGAGGGCGGCTGCTTGGCCCGAGTCGACTTGGTCTTGGTCTCTGCATCCGCCTTGGTGCTCCTTGACCTCAACTTCATCCGGCCCCCGTCCTCTCGATCGCTCATCGTACTCGTACCCTTGAGGTTGACTCTCGCACCTACCGCAACCTGCCGACCCACTGGCAAACCCTACGGAGCCTCGTCGCAGCTGCAACGCAATGCACCTACTCGTACGTACTTCTCTATGCACTATGATTCGATTGCACACCCTGCCCAAACCAAGTGCCTTTCTCCCCAATCACGAACTTGACCAGCATCGGTGGGCAAGCAGCATCGTCCGTAATCGTTCCTTCTCCCGGCCGCTCACGTGCATCCAATATCTTCACCGCCGTTACTTTAGCACTCGTCCGCGAGTTAATTCAAGGGAATTGCTACCGTTGCCCAACATAACCACTGGGAAGATTGCTTCCCTGTCTGCTTCCAGGCTTGCAAGGGTGTATCCCCCGTCACACCAGGACTTTACTCGCTCGCATTCGTATCCTTCGCGTCTTAGCGGCGTCTACAGTCATCGCCACCGAGTTATCAGTCAGAGTCACCAGACGATACCGGCCGCAGATGTGGATAGGCTTGCCATTGGTTCGACGAGCGCAATCCTCGCAACGGACTCTCTTGGAAGATCCATCAGCAAGTGGTGCTGCTCGGGGTTGGTGCGTGGTGACACAGCCTACTGATCCAGTACAAGACACGATTATTATTATTTTGGTCAATAGTGTCATGATTTGGAGCATATGCTGGACAAAAGCGCGGAGACGGGGTAGAAAAAAAGCTGAACTTCTCCTGCTCCGAACAGAGCCATGGCATGATAAGTGACGGCCCGCATTCCGAAGTGCTACGTGTCTTGATGGTTGCCTTTCCGGGCTATCCTCTGAACGTTAAAAGGACACCCTGAGTGACCCTTCGACGAACCTGAAGGGGTCTCATTCTTCATCAAGCTTGGGGGCAAGGATGTCCACTAGCAATGAACTGGGTACACCCTTCGGATTCAAAATACTGTGTACTCACTAGCGAACTCTACCGAGCCTCGTCGCGGCTACAACGCACCATCAATCGATAC
>JBBPNN010000924.1:0-13969 GCA_038090935.1 Hortiboletus campestris | reverse complement strand
ATTGCAAGTCATTTTCTGACAGGATGAGTCAAAGTGAGTCAGTATGAGTCATATCTTGGCACAGCCACCTCGGAACCGAAGGTAGCACAGCCACATGTAAATTACTATATAAGGAGCACGATTCAGCCCCATTTGGAAAGTTCCCTCTTCTAGGAAAAAGATTCCTACTTGATTGAACTCAACCAACAAGTGCTCACAAGTGCACCCCTCTACAAACAAACAGTGAGGCTGTGTAGAGGGGTTCCCATGCTATAAATAGAACTACTTAGACCCATAGTTAGGAGTATACTGAATCCCTTAGAATAGGGACAGTTAGGACACCTTTAGGGAGAAAATCTCAGAGCAGGCAACTAAAGGGAATAGATCCCCAGCTAGTAGGGAGACCTAATAGTTCATTAGTACCTTGGGAACAGGGTCGAGTCAAGCATTTAAGCTGATTGCCAACTCCTTAGTGCATAATAGAATTAGTTTAGGAAAGACTGTTCTGTGTGTCTAAGTGATGTGTGAGAATCAGTAGCGAGAGTGAAGCGTATTAACACTACCTACCCAATTGAGCATTCCTAATTGGCTGGAGCTTATTGGAAGCCTATTGAGAGCACATCTTAGGGAAGTAACCCTAGTCACTACGAAGTATCTTTCTAGCAACTTGAGAGTTGTCTAGATCATTCCCCCAACCATTCAATTGTACATTTCATACACCACCCCAACAGAAAACCAGACCCTTAACATATTGCTGAACCCCAATCCTCCTCAACCTCATTGAAGATTGACGAACAAACCACATGCCTGATAGTCAACCCCTTTCTACGAGATTGATACTTGTTTCTAGTACCAACTCGACCAGGGAAGAGTACCCTCTTCACCTTGCTTCAGGTTTACTATCCGTGGAGATAAGATTGGTTGTCTGGTAAGCATTTCTTAGCATTTCTACTGATCTTATCTAGAAAGAAGACAACATACCAACATGGCTGACATGTGGAAATGTAGTAGAGTTGTGTGCATTAAGATGATCCTGAAACTCATCTCGATAGTTGTCAAATAAGTATTGAGATAATAAATTCGAATCGTGCTCTCCAAGTATCTCATATGCTCTGATCAGGTCTGTAAGAGCATTGCTAGTAGAGCAGCAATTTTGTCTCAAGAAGCCATCTCCTCCTTGATAAGCATAAAAGACAGCCATGAAAACACTGTCATAGGCACACGACCAGTCCATGGATGACCATCTGCAGCCAGCACTCAGCAGAGACTGTGCCTTCAGACTCAGTAAACAGTCCTTCGCCACAAAGCTTTCTCCTACATTTGCAACCTTTATTCATTTCTTGGATTGACAAGTCATGGTGTCGGAGGAAATATCTACAATAGGGCTGTTGTTATCCTGAGTTGCCTTCTGTGTAGTATCAGCACCTATGCCACTAAGTTTTGATGTGTCAAAGTCAAACTTTGGCTTCGGAGTGAGAGGGATTATGGATCGTTCAGCTTTGGCGTCTGGCATTGGTAGCATGTTGCCCATGCGCAAGCTGTATTGAATGTAAGTGTTATGTTCTAATGCTTTGAAATGCTGCACCTTGATCAACAGGTCCAATGGAAGTGGCTTGTTGAGTTCACTAAGTGCTACCAGTTGCATCAAGCAGAGGCCCTCTCATGATGTTGTGCATGATGCAGTAACGGAAGCTCCAAAACCCCCATCAGAAAGATTAACTAAGACCTTTGGCAGAGTTTTGCCTTGAGCGGAGTGACCAGTAACTGCGAAAGTGTTACGACCAGTTCGGATAGAACCAATCATAGCCTTAGTCAATTGAAGGATCAAAGGTTTGAGATAGTTTATGACTTAGCGAGTTGTAGGGTCAAGGGTTTGGGGTAAAATACGATTCTAAGGATCGTAGATTCAAAGGTCAAAGGTTTCAGGGTAGGCGTCCACTTAGAAGTAGGACAAGGACTTTCAAGGGGTTCAAGGAAGTGAAGCGAGATATATTCCTAAGGAGGTCTAACTTAGGGAGAAATTAGGGTATCATCAGATTTAAATACTACAAGAGAAAGAGGATGACTAATTGAAAGGAAGGAAAGAGAATGTTATAGAACATTCAAGAATTTAAGTCGTGAGAGAAAGATAAGAGAGAAGCAGGATAGAAGAGCTCATGGTTGAACACGAGGAGATAAGATGAGGACGTGGTAGAACATGAGAGAACATGATAGAATGTTTGAGTAAAACAAGGAAAAAGAAAGAAAAGATCGAATCATAACATTACCCCCGTACTAGGGTCAAGTCCATGATGAAGACAACTAAAGATCAATATATCTGCCACAAGGGGATCCCGTCATGTTCGCCACAGCAGTATCAGAATAGTCGTTGTAATTGTTGTATTCTGGGAAAGGGAAATGACAGCGAGGAGGAGGAACAGGGAGAGCATGACGGGAGTTCCGAGAGGAAGTGGAAGAGTGGGATGATAAAGGGGACAAGCATGGATGGCATGACCTGGCTTCCATTGGAGGCAATGAGGGCATTGATAGGAAGGACAATCAGGATGAATGTGACCTAATCATCAATAGGAGAAACAAGCTTCATTGAAGCGAGGGTGAGTGGAGACCAGGGGAACAGTTCCATCTCCACCAGACCAGTAGGAGTGAAGATGAGTGCGAGCAGCAGTAGGGGGAAAGTCAGAGTGGTTGTTGCCGGTCCAGGCATATTCTACTGTGCTAATAGTGGCTTCTTCAATAGGGGAGAGGGGAGAGGTGGAGGTGGAGTGAGGGTTTCTGGCGAGGGCAGAGTGGAAAGAGGAGGGGGAGTCGGAAATTGAGGATAGTTCAAGGAGGTAGCAGTCAAGGTCTTCTAAGAACTCAAGCATGCCTAATTGATAAAGAGTGACGAGTAAATATCCTTCAATGTCTTTCTGAATATGATGGATGCGGCTGATATAAAGGCCAAGGGAGGAATTTCAGAGGAAGGCATGGTATAAGGTGTAGAGGGGAGAGCCAACATCAAGGAATGAGTCAATGGCGGTGGAAATGGTGGGGTTGTGCATGGAATGGACGAGCTTAGAGAGATTGGTGGCGGTAGGGAAATCATCACTGGTTTGGTGGGCATGGATCAGGACATCAACAGACAGAATTCCATGATGGGAGGAAGTGGTGGTGATGGCAGGAGATGAGGGGATAAGGATAGAGGATTCAAGTTCAGAGATAGAGGAAATAGCAGAAATGGAAGAGGTCATCGTAGTCTGAATGGTTCTTGGTAGGTAAGAAGAGAAGAATGGTGAATGGGTTAAGAAGAGGAAACAGAGGGGTGAAATTTTTTATAGTTTGAGAGAGTGGACTTTGCATTTTTCAAGTCCTGTTCTGGGATCCAGGAGTCTTCTTCGGCCGAATATCCTTTCCATCAGATCAAGAAGAAGCGGTTGATCGGAGGTCTGCAGTGGCATAATATCTTCTCAATATTATTCTTCTCTGCCGATAAGGTTAGGAGGGGGAGCAGGGAAGTTTTTTCCATGAATGGAGTTCTTTTTGTATGGAGAAAGAAGGGAAGCATGAAATGTGTTGTGGATACTTCACATTTTAGGGAGGTGGAGTTGATAGATGATTGGGGAGAGAACTTTGGTGATGGTGAAGGGACCTTCTCATTTTGGGGCAAATTTCAGGTTAGAGATAGATTGTTTGAGGTTTCTGGCTTCAAGCCAGACTTTGTCCCCTTTGGTGAAGGGAGTGAAGTTTCAACAAGTACGGGAAGCCATGACTTGTCGAGCGAGTTCGTGAGCTGCAAGGGCTTCATTTCGAGCAGTGGAGATGGATTTTAGGCAGGTTTCTACTGTGGGAATAGAAGAGTCTGAGATTAAGGAAGGAAGGGCATGGGGTTCATATCCCATTTGGAGATAGAAGGGAGATTGTCCAGTAATGGAGTGAGGGCAGTGGTTGTGCGCGAATTTGGCATGGGAGATCTTTTCAGACCAAGAAGAGGGGTTTGCTCCACAGAAGATATGGAGATAGGTTTCTACTTCTTGGTTTATGTGTTCGGTCTCTCCGTCAGATTGAGGATGGTAGGCAGTGGAGAGGGAAAGATTGTAGTTCAAGAGTTTTCCGAGTTCTCTGGTGAAGGTGGAGGCAAACTGGGGACCACGGTCAGAGATGATTTTGTCATAGAGTCTGAATGAAGGAAGACTTTGTGGAAGAAAAGAGAGGCAATGCCTTTGGCTGAAACAGTTTTCTTAGTGGGGCAAAGAATTACTCCCTTAGTAAGCCCATGGTCTACCACAACCAAAAGGGAATCAAAGCCAGAGGAAGAAGGAAGGTCAGTGATGAGATTGCAAGAGATCTGTTGAAAGGGGTGAGAGGTGAAGGATTTGATTGGAGTTAAAGGGGGAATGGGGGGGTGAGTGTTGGACTTGTTTTGCTGGCAGATGGTGTTACAGAAATCCCCTGGATGTCCGAGGCCGAGGAACACGAGTTCGCCTCGTGGATTTCTTCTTCTCCTTCCGATTTCTCCGATACCGATTTCCTCCGATTCTTCGATTTGCCTTCTGATTCTTTCGACTCGTAATCGGCGTCCCGTTCACCTTCTGATCTTCCTTTCCAACCGGGACTCCTGATCCTTTCCGTTCCTCCCCTTTGCCCTATTTCCTTTAATGGACGTATCCCCTTCTAGAACGGCGCTCCGCTGTTCCGTTTCATAGTCTCTTCGCCTACCAAGCGCAGTAGACTCTTCGATTCCACCTCGCGCCGCAAGGGTAACATAGGACCTTGGGCAGACACCACCCAACTTTCTCCGTCGTTCGTCACGTGAATCCTCCGGATAAAGCTAGGTTCTACGCTTAGTGTAACAGATGGCACAGCCTTCGACATATTTACAGACATAGGATGCAAGACCAGGCCACCAGAATTCTGAGGCAACAAGTTGGCGAGTTTTGAGGTGTCTGGGGTGTCTGGCTGTTTCATGATCGTGGCATCGTTGAAGAATAGAGCGGCAGAGGGGTTGGTCATCAGGAATGTATACTCATCCCTTGTAGGTAAGGATGCCTGCTTCAAGTTGCCAGTCAGAAAGGTGAGAATGAAAGGTGGGGGGAATGGAGCCATCCATGCTTTAGAGGGCTTGGAGGACAAGGTGTTACAGAAATCCCCTGGATGTCTGAGGCCAAGGAACATGAGTTCAACTTGTGGATTACTCCATGGGAACCTGAGGACTCTTCTTCCAATTTCCTCCATTTCTTTGATCTTCCTTTTGATTCTTTTGATCCCTAGATGGAGTTCCATTCTTCTTCTGCTCTTCTTTTCCAACCAGAACTCCTGATCCTTTGCTTCTCTTCTTTGATCCTATCTGCAATCCGCAGTATGTCTTCTTTTGTTCCTTTCTGCAGTCTTGTTTTCTGCCGTTTTCTTTTACGGATGTATCCCCTTCTAGAACAGCATTCCGCTGTTCTGTTCCCCTTTAGGACTCCTTATTCGGGGTCTGCTCATAGTATATAAATGCCTGATGTACTTGTGCTTTTCCCCAGTTAGTTCTATGCAATACAAGTGTAGTATCTACTGTAGCCCAATCTGCTGGTAGTTTGCAAACTACTTGTCAAGACCCTTCTCATAGTATCTACGCCTACCAAGCATTGTAGACTCTTTGATAAGCTCTGTGGATAACACGGCCCACAAGCTCAAGACTTCTGACCTTACCTGTTGTTTGTCATGTGACTCTCGCCAATAAAGCTAGGTTCTATGCTTAGCATAACACAAGGGGGTCGTTGGTGGAAGCAGATTGTACGCAGTCAGAGAGGGAGGTGTCAATGATTCATACAAAAAGAGAAGGAGGTAGTAAGGTTACTCCTTTGTTGTCAAGGTCAGAGGGTGGAAGGAGGTCAGGTCGACGAGAAAGAGCATCTGGCCCTACAAGGAGTTTCCCAGGGATGTGGATCATTTTCAGGTCGAAGTCTGAGAGATCAAGAAGCCAACAAGCTTGTTGTTGATTAAGAGCTTGGGGTTGGTGGAAATAGGTGAGATTTTTATGATCGGTGAAGACTTGGACAGGGAATGGGGAGACATGAAGATAATGGCACCATGATTTCAGAGCGTGAATAACTGCAAGGAGTTCTCGGTTGTAGATGTCATAGTTTCGTTCTGCCTGGGAGAAGGATTGAGATAAGTAGGAACAGGGGTGCCAGTCTCTGTTTGAGTCAGTTTGAAGGAGAATTGCATCAGATGCATGTTTGGAAGCATTGGTAGCGATGGCAAAAGGGGAGGAGAGGTTGGGAAGACAAAGGATCAGTTTGGATAGGAAGAGAGATTTGAGAGAGTTGAAGGAGAATTGACAAGCAGGGGTCCAGTTCCAAGGGAGGTTTTTCTTGGTGAGATCAATGAGGAGACAAGCGACATTGGAATAGTCAGGAATGAAATGACAGTAGAAATTGGCAAAGCCAAGGAAGGATCGTACGTCCTTGACTTTAACTGGGGTGGGCCAACTAGCAATACCATCAAGCTTAACAGGGTCCATGGTCAGTTGTCCAGGTTTCATGATCATGCTGAGGTAGTCTACTTCATTGACAGCAAACCTACACTTTTCTAACTTAAGATGTAGGTCAAGTTCTGTCATTTGTTGAAGTACCTGTTTGGTACATTCTTCATGGGTAGTAGAATCTGGGGAAAAGATGAGAAGGTTGTCCATGTAGACAACCAGCCATCCTTCAGCAATCATATCATGGAAGGAGTTATTCATAAACCATTGGAAGGTGGCAGGGGAGTTGGTGAGACCAAAGAACATGACAGTTGGTTCGAAAAGTTCCTTGTGAGTGATGAAGGCAGCCTTTCATTGATGGCCATCCTTAATTCAGACATTATTACATATACAGTATCCCCATCAAACGTCAAACTTGGTAAAAGTTTTAGCATCTTTCAGCTTGTCAATGAGATCAGAAATCAAGGGGAGGGGGTATGCATTTCAGATGGTGTGTTCATTAAGATATCTATAATCTTGGCAGGGACAAAGTCCTCCACCTTTGTTCTTGACAAAGAAGAAGGGGGCTGCTTGGGGGGAGTTTGAGGGGTGGATTTTCCCAGCATGAAGGTTTTCGTCAAGGAAGTTTTCCATGGCTAGTTGTTCTTAGGGGGAGAGGGGGTAAAGTTTCCTGATTTTTGGGGAAAAGGAATCATTAAGGTTAATTTCATGGTCATATGATCTGGAAGGGGGAACATGGTTGGTGGCTTCCTTAGAGAAGACAGAGGAGAATTCAGAGTATTTGGGGGGAAGAGTGATTTTAGGTTTCACGGCAAGGGCTAGTTCGGTGGCAGTGGTGAGGCGTGCAATGATTGGGGAACTCATTGGAATGAAACGAGATCCACACCAGATGATTTGTTGAATGGTTCGGTGACAATGAGCTCTGTTAATAAATGTGGATTCCTCTTCCCATTGGTTGTATTCGAAGAGGCAGGAGTCAGTGATGGCATCGACATTGATGTGTCGAGGAGGGCGAGTGGGGGGTCGGTAGGTGGAGTCATGTTGTTTTACATCAGTTTCGTGGATAGAAAAGAGGAGTCAAGATTCATTGGTTGACTCATCAATAGAGAGAGTTCAGGTAGACCAGTCAATGGTCGGATTGGTGGACCTAAGCCAGGGTAGTCCAAGAATGATGTTGTCTTTTAAGGACATGATATAGAAGTTGACCTTTTGGACGATTTCTTCTATGGCAATGAAGAGGGTGCAAGTGTAATTGATATTTCCCTTTTTGTTAGGAGAGCCATCTGCATTTCTAGGGATGATTGGAACTTTCAGTTTGGAGACTGGAAGTTTGTTCTTTTTGACAAAGTCATAGTCAATACAAGAAAGATCTGCCCCACTGTCGATGGGGTGTAGGAGTCAATGGTTTTCAGAGTGTGTGAAGGTACGATCAGTTGCAAGGGAATTTGCATAGATTTTCTGGAGATTAGTACAGACAAAGAGGCACAAGTAATTTCTAGGGAGGCTCGCGTTGAATGAGATTCCCCATCTAAAAATTCCAGGAAAAGGCTACTCTCCTCACTACTCATTCATTGTCATTGTCCTCCAACCTGATGAGAGCTGGAGTTTCTTCTTCTTCTACCACTCACTGTATCATCTTAGTGGGTTTCTTGGAGATGGAAGGAAAAGAGGGACAAGCAGAGCTAAGGTGTCCTGCCTTTCAGCAGCAGAAGCAAAGTCCCTTTTCTTGGCAATGGTGTCGTTCTTCTGGGGTAAGTTTGGGAACTTTGATAACGTCAACATTCATGGCATTTGGGTCTTGGGTGGGTTTGGTTGGTGCAGAGTAGGGTTGGATGTAAGTGAAGGGTTTTTCATGTCTGTGGGCGACTTCTTCAGCTCGTTTCCATTGGTTTTGGAAATGGATAGCTTTCTTATACCATTCATCAATGGTGGAGGGAGGAGTTTCCATTTGATAGATTCATTTCATGAGGGGTGGGGGAATGGCAATGAAATAAAACCTGACGAGAACAGCTTCATTGGTGATTCCAGATAAGGCAACATTATTCTGGAAGTTAGAGTTGAATTCAGTGAGGGAAGGGGTGTAGATGATTCGTCCATCCTTCTTCTTGGAGGTCATTCATTGGGTGGAAAGGTGAGTGATAGCAGAATCCTTCTGATCAAGGTGTTTGAAGGATGCTTTGAATGTGGCACAGAAGGCTGCCCAGGTTCCAAAGTCAATGGTAGCACCACTAATGGCTTTTTGTCTGAAGGTTGTGGCCCAGGTGAGGGCGGATTTCTTAGTCATATAAGAGAGGGCAAAGGTGATTTTCTTGAGGTCGGTGTCGTAGACTGCCTTATTAGTATGAAGATAAAACTGAACTGAGTGAAGCCACTGGAGGGCGTGGTCATAGGATCTGTTGTATTGGTCAGGCATGCCAATTCGGAGTTCAGTGGGTTGAGAGATAGTGGTCATTGGGAGAGGTCTTGGAGGGAGGAGGTTAGGTGGAGGTAGGAAGACGGGTTGTTGGCAATCAGGTGGAGGAGACGGGGGAGTGGGAGGATGAGGTAGGACTAGGGTGGCGGTGGTCTGGTGAGCAAGATCAAGGTTGATCTGTTCTTCTTCGACAGAAGAGAATGGTAGGTCAGCGAAGTCAGGGTTCTGGGTAGGGGTTTCTTCTCCAGAGGTGGAGTCATTAGAGGTTTCTTCTTGGTTGGATTGGAATCCGAACCTGGCAGGGTTCAAGGGTCTTTGAGAAATGGTGGCGAACTATGGCAATGGTAGTTGCGGATAAAGACAAGTTAGACCTTTTGTTATGACTGGTTTGGGTAGAACCAATCATAGCCTTAGTCAATTGAAGGATCAAAGGTTTGTGATCGTTTACAACTTAGCAAGTCATAGGGTCAAGAGTTCAGGGTAAAATATGATTCTAAGGATTGTAGATTTGAAGGTCAAAGGTTTCAGAGTAAGCGTCCACTCAGAAGTAGGACAAGGACTTTCAAGGGGTTCAAGGAAGTGATGTTACGCTAAGCGTAGAACCTAGCTTTATCGGCGAGAGTCATGTGATGAACAACAGGTAAAGTCGGAAGTACAGGAGCTTGTGGACCGCATTACCCACTAGGCTGAAGTCGAAGAGTCTACAATGCTTGGTAGGCATAGAGACTATGAGAAGGGGTCTTGACAAGTAGTTCGCAAACTACTAGCGGATTGGGCTAGATACTACACTTGTATTGTGTAGAACTAACTAAGGAAAAGTACAAGTACAACTGGGTGTTTATATATGATGAGCGGACCCTGAATAAGGAGTCCTAAAGGGGAAATGGAACAGCAGAATGCTGTTCTAGAAGGTGATATGTCCATAAGGGGAATAGGGTCAAGGGGAGGAATGGAAGAAAACAGAAGCAGAACAAAAGGAAAACATACTGCAGACTGTGCAAAGAATCAGGAGTTCTGGCTGGAAAAGAAGAGCAGAAGAAGAACAGAACTCTGTCTAAGGATCAAAAGAATCAGAAGGAAGATCGAAGAAATGAAGGAAATCAGAAGAAGAGTCCTCAGATTCCCACACAGAAATCCATGAAGCAAAATTGTGCTCCTCAGCCTCAGACATCCAGGGGATTTCTGTAAAATTACCCCCGTTGTATGCCTAAGACACCGTCTCAGAATCCAGCACTTCCATTGTCACTGTCAGTTTCGTCGGGGTCCCTGCCATTGGCTCTGGAGAGGTAGACCGGACAAGCGGATTGGATATGTCTGGGAGCATGGTCCTACAGTACAGGCACTAATAGGTTGGGCAGTTGGGATGGAGGTGGCTGGGGCTGCCACATACGAAGCAGCAGACAGCTGCGCGATTGCAATGTTGAGGGAGCATAACTCCTTAGACAACTGTGGAGGGAGTCTGGGGCATGGATTGAAATATGAATTCAAGGGTGCCGACCAACCAAGAGAAGTTGAGGTCAGGGGCAGGTGTGGGTTGGCATCAGTGAAGTGGGGATGGCACAGAGAGAGGGTTCAGCAATGAAGGGGGTTGGCTTTCTTCCAAGGTCGCTGCAGTAGCAACTCCAGAGTCAAGGTCTGGAGTAGATTTGACGGCAGAGTCTGAGATCTTAGGAGAAGGGGGCATAGCAACCAGGACGAGGTTCCTTCATTGCTGCTCAGTGCAGAGTCCAGCAGAGGCAGCGAGAATTCATCGCATGATCTCCTCTGGGACATGGTGGAAGAAGTGGGAGAAGCAGGTGGAACAGAGAAGCTGGAGGACCTCGTACCACTGGGCAATGAGCCTCTGATTCCAGTGAAGGGCATCTGCAGCGGAAATATTGGGGGTTGTTGCCAAGTGGAGTCTCCCACAGGAATAGTTGTGGTAGAGCCAAATGAGACCTGTGGTGAGGACTTCCCGATCATTCCTGAACTCTGCACTTTGTTCGATAGGGAGGAGCAATGCCAGGTCTTTGAGGACGGATGCAATGACAACATGGAGCTCTCAAAGAGGGAACCAATTGAGGAAGGAAAGGGGAATAACAGGGTTGGAGGGAGAGGAGGAACATTCTACAGTAATGGCAGAAGACATAAAGAAAAATCAAAGGAAACTGAGGAAACAAACAAAATTCCTGGGCACTTAAGTACCTAGGAAAATCCAAATTGGAAAAGCGGAAAGATTCGGGTGGAACAGAAGTGGAAAGAAGCACGGAGGAAGCGGAATTCCAAAGCTTCTACAGATCAAAATGGGATTGGGTGGAGTTGGAACTGTGGACTGCAGACTGTGGACTGCGGATGCAGCAAGGGAGATAGGGTGACTGCAAAGAGGGTCAAAAAGGTGAGTGATGAAGCATGAGGAATTCAATGAAATCCCCATGTATCAATTCCTTCTCGTAACAATCTCCTTCATCACTTTGTGTCTGGTGTCAATGTCATATTGGTCTTGACATTGGGAATCCTGGATCTCCAGAAGCGAGTGTCAGAACGTTGGGTGCCCATAGTGGTGCGTGGGCGATTTAGTGAGCCAATGTGCTAACGTCGAGGGAACATGCTAACTCTGTCAGATAGTGAGAAAATCTTTTGAGGTTATGGCGTACAACCCTCATTGGATTTATGATGGGAAAAAGGGACAGAAGGAACCAACTCAACTGGAGGTGCGGAAGGTATTCTGTCTCTCAAATAATCAAACCATGGAGTGGGGTGATGCAATTATGAGTGGATGGGGTGGTGGATGGGGAGGAGCCGGAGGTGACGACGGAAATGATGAGAATTAGGAAGAAGTCACCATAGCAAAATCCTTGGGACAAGAAAGTTTGTATGCTTGCAGCATGTACTTAGCGTGTGAGAGATGCAATTCTGGTTCCCAAGTATCCTCAGCACAAGAGTAACCCTTCCAAGAGACTAAAAACTGGCGGCGTCCAGGAGATCCTCAGTGAGAACAGATGGTCTCAATTTCGTATTCCTCTTCTTCTTTGATGATCTCAGAAGGAGGGTTAAAGAAATTTGGTCCATGTTCATCTGTTTCAGTAAAGGTTGAAAGGAGGGAGGTGTGGAAGACGTTATGGAGTTTCTTCCAAGTTGGAGGGAGACGAAGTTTGTAGGCATAGGGGAAAATGACTGCATCGATCTCGAATGGTCCTTTGCGGTGAGGGGCAAGCTTGCGAGAGGGGAAGTTGAACTTGAGATTGTGAGAGTTGAGCCAGACCTTATCTCCTACTTTCTAGGGAGTGAACTTCGTTCCAATGCGCTCTTTGATGGTCTAAGCAACTTTGGCATGAGCAGCAGTTGCCTCCTTTCGTGTGGCATCTAGGATTTCTAACCGCTTTTCCAAGGTGGGAAGAAAGGTGGTTCCAATCAGGGGATAAGCATGGGGTTTATACCCATGCATTAAAGAAAATGGGGTGACATTGGTAACGGAGTGGACAGCCAAGTCATGGGAGAACTCAGCCATCAGAAGGAGTTCGGCCCACTTCGAGGTGTTTCCTTGACAAAAGATGTGGAGATAGGTTTCGAGTTCTTGGTTGACCCGTTCAGACTCTCCATCAGTCTGTGGATGGTAGGTGGTAGAAAGGGTGATGTCGTAGGATAAGGGCCAGGCAAGCTCTTTGGCAAAAGCAGAAGTGAATTGAGGTCCTTGATCAGAGATGACCTTATCGTGGAGTCTGAATCGACAGAAAACGTTCTTGAAAAAGAGGGATGCTATCCCTGCCATGTCTATATATTTGTTACAAGAGGTGAAAATCACCCCCTTAATAAGCCCATGGTCGACCATGACCAGCACAGAATCAAAACCAGAGGATAGGGGGAGGTCGGTAATCATATCACATGAAATTTGCTAGAATGGCTGACTCGCAGAGGAGGAAATAGGACAAATACTGGGAGCCACCGGATGAGTGTTGACCTTGTTTGCTTGACAGGTAGCGCAATCTGCAACAAAACGGCAAACAAAGGTGGTCAGACCAGGCCACCAATAACCATGTTGTACAAGGTGAACAGTGCGAAAATACCCTCCATGACCCCCAGTGGGTGAATCATGGAGGGACCTTACAAGGTCCTGCTGGGTGGGCTCAGGAACGTAAAGATGGCCCTTGAAGTACAAGGCACCATCCATGAAGGTCCAATCCTTCAGAGAAGCGCAGGGGAAAAGCGAATTGCTGTCCATCAAAGCCTTGATGGCGTCAGAGACAAGGGGATCCTTGGCAGTGTGGTGGGCAATCTTTTCAGCAAGTACAATGTCCAACTGCCCAATGATAACGTCAGAGACGTCCACAGTTGTAGGAACATCCAGGAGGAGAGTGATGGCAGTGTTGTTGGCAGATGTATCGATGACATCCCGACAAGATAACACATCCATGGGACCCATGGCAGAGCCAGGCTGGTTGTCCCAATGGAGGTTGAAGTCTTGCAAAAACATCAACCAGCAAGCCTGTCGGCGAGAGAGATTCTGAGGAGACTTGAAGTACGACAAGTTCCTGTGGTCCATGATCACCATAACCAGGTGATGGATGCCTGTGAGGTATTGTCTTCATTCCTCAAGGGCTCATATGACAGCGAGGAGTTTGCGGTCATAGATATCATAATTTCACTTAGCCGGAGTGAAAGTCTTGGAGTAGTAGGCACAGGGATGGAGATCCCCATTGCCATCTTTCTGCATCAGGACAGCACCTGAGGCACAGAGGGAAGCATCCATCATAACATAGAATGGATGGTTGGTGTCAGGGTATCGCAATACTGGTTGACTAAGAAATGCCTTTTTGAGTTTCTGAAAAGAAGCCTCATGATCCGGTAACCATTGCCAAGTGGCATTCTTCTTTGTCAAGGAAGGAAGCGGCTGTACAATGTTAGAGAAATCCAGGATAAACTTCCTGTAAAAATTGCAGAAGCCCATAAACGAGCGTACTGCACTGATGGAGCACAGGGAAATCCATTCCTCTATGGTGGTCAGTTTCACAGGATCCATAGAAACTTGACCTTCACCAACAATCATTCCCAGGTATTTGGCCTTTGGCGCACAGAACGTGCATTTCTTCAACTTGATGCCTAGCTTATGCTTGTGAAGGCGTTGGAGAACAAGATGAACTTTCTTGACATGTTCA
>JBBPNN010000923.1:0-13984 GCA_038090935.1 Hortiboletus campestris | reverse complement strand
CGTCCTGATCTGAACGAGGACGAGACGATCTTTACCAAGGATGGGTGGTTGAGGACTGGGGATGTCGGTCAGTGGAATCCGGACGGGACACTCAGTGTGATTGATCGGTGAGTGTGGTTCGGCGTTTTAGAACTGCGGGTTCTATATGACGTTTTATAGGATCAAGAACTTGGTGAAGCTCTCAGGTGGTGAGGTAGGTCGGGCGGGTTCTATGAATGGCTTGCCTCTAACGATGATCTGGCGTAGTACATTGCGTTGGAACGTCTGGAGTCGGTGTACAAGTCGTGCAATCTGGTTTCCAACCTCTGCGTGCACGCCTCCCCCGTGGCCAAGCAGCCGGTTGCGATCGTCATCCCTCACGAAGTGAATCTTCGCCATGCCCTGTCCCAGCAGTTGTTGCCCGGCGTCGACTCGACCGCGTCGCTCGCGGACTTGTGCCACATTAAGGCTGTGCAGGAGTTGGTGCTGAAAGAGTGCAACGCGGTTGGCAAGAAGAACGACTTCAAGCCGATGGAGATATTGGAGGGGGTGATTCTGACGGCAGACGAGTGGACGCCCGAGAGTGGGTTGATGACGGCTGCACAAAAGGTGCAACGGAGCAAGATTGCCAAGCATTTCGAGCAGGAGCTCAAGGTGTGTTTGTTTTGTTGTGTCGTGTTCGTCGTGCTGATATGGGCCTAGACGATCTACAAGAATCAGTGAGAGTGAGAGTGAGGTGGTTGTGGGTATTGTGCTCTATGCATTATTTTTTCTTGTATCCTGTCGTTTATTTTATCTCGTTTTCTTATGATGACTGGACACAAGGGCGATGTGTATGACCTTGCTGTCAGCAAGGTTCCATTTTCGTCTGCCAAACGTCAACAGAGACAAACAACGTAAAGAAAAAGAACGTCGTCACATATCCGTGTATGCACCAATAACATATTATTTGAGTCGTTCTAGACGACAGACGTCGCAACAACGAACTGTTGTTTCTGTCGTCACGTGCTTTCGATGACGTTGGTTGTGTTTGAAATAGGGGGAAGGGATGCTTTCGGAACGCCGTCTTTCGTCTTGTCGTCTTCCTCGTTCTCATGGATTTTCAACCTGAAAGCTGCATCATTTTTTTTCACCTGACGTTTATGCTAAAGGGCATATCGTTCATCACTCGGAATAAAATGCTATTTCGTGTCGATTAACTCAGCCTCTTCCCCCGCTTTCTACAGGGGGACCTTCTTTCAAACCTCTCGATTTCGTCACAATTCGAGGGGACGTTGTTTGCGATGCAGAAGAATGCCAGTTCAACGATTCTGTTGGTACAGTCTACGTGTATCAACTCGAGCGTTTACGATCCGTGCAGAACCAGGAAGGTTTACATCGTCACTCATTATTGTCCCCCTAACTCAAGGACATAAATGCTGGTAAGGGATTGTGATATTCCTGAAGTGCAAAAGGTTGTTATGCGGTACGTTCAAATTCTTAAACGGTGAATTGTTTAATATCTCGTTCTTTTGTTCGTTTAGAAAGATTAAAGGCGAGATTGATGAACTCGAGGAAGTTAAGCTCTTCAGACGGAAGTCCGAAGATCAGATGCGTAGACAATCACGACGGTTTATTTGGCGAGTGTTGGCGTTAGATCGGTATTTGAGTTGCGGTCCACAAAGTGCGTATTTTTATTTATTTACTTACTCGTACGTTTTCACATTACAATCGAGATTTGGACTGGATTCTTTCCGAGCCAATATCGAGCAAATCGTTAAGCGGAAGACGATCCTCCAGCTTGCGCAAACAAGATCCTCGCTCTGGTCCGATATCTGCAATGACAACAAACCTTGAATGAAACGCTCAGGAGAACATCGGAAGCACTTCAAAACGCGCGAGGATCAACGAAGAAAGCAGTGGTAAAACTGAGACGGAGAGAGGACGAATTTTCAAAGGAAAAGAAAAAGAGACCGAGAGGGCTGATGAAGGCGTCGAGAACCAATCTCACGAAACTGAAAACGTTAAGACCGTGCTTAAACTTGCTTCGCCATTCAGTCTGTACTTATATCGCGAACGTAGTATCTACTCTATTTTATAACCCACATGACGCACAAGCAACCGTTTTCCGAGCAGCAAGGTCCATGTCGGCAACGCCGACCATAGTTACATAATGATTGTGGTGTTATTGGGCAGGTGCCGAAAGCCTTGGCTCTGGCTGCATCCAGAGTGGCTTGTTGGGACAGCCCTCTCTTTCTTTCCCATCACTCGGACCTCTTTTCCTGTCTTGTCCTTGTACGCGAGGCGCGTCGACGCCCTAGTTGCGTGTGTCGCTCACGTTTGACGTTCCATGTCGTCTCAAAACCCGGTATGTGTACTCTTCGCTTCCACGTCTGGATGTGAGGTGTGGAAGGCTGACGTTCTGGTTTTTGGCTAGATTCAAAGGAAATTGGTCATCGTCGGTGATGGCAAGTTACCTTCCTTGCAAGGTCTCTCCGCGCTCAAAAGTCCCCTGTCTCACTCACATCGGCAACAACACCAAATTTACTAAGCCAAGGAATGCTGTGCGACCCTTCTGAGTCCTCCAGCACATCACGCATGTCTTCCGTCGGTCAGTACGTTTCGTCTCGTTTTGCTTAGAACGAGCTTGGTTCAATAATCCAGGTGCTTGCTGATACGTTTTGTCGATTCGAGTTTCCGTTTTCCATAAAGCCATAGACACTTACTGTTGGTTTGATTTTGCGTACTGCTATACACGCGCCGTTTAAATCTCAAACGCAAGCAAGGTTTGCGCCGACTTTCTGTCGGGAGTTCCGGGTCATTTATTGTGTGCATATTGGCCCCGGTCTCATCAATTCGGTTTTGACCGTGGTTGGGATTGTGGGTGTGGGTGGGAACGGGGGGCCGTTTGGGCTTGTAGGTGCGCGTGGCAAGACACCGCTGTTGTGTTCGTTTGTGCCCGGCGAGTTTTTCAGGGATTCAGGAATACGTGCATCGCCGTTTTCGGTGTCCGTTCGGCGTCAGCTGACTGTATCTTGTTCTCTTTCGGTGGATGCGGCGTGAATAGCAGTCGCACCTTGTTTTCGTTGGTCGACCAAGCGTGAGATGACCCCATATGTAGGCTACGTGGCGTGGACAGCGTCTACGGCTGCTCCTGTATTTCAAATTTATTCCTGGCGAAAATTTACCAAGTGTCCTTTGAGTACAGTAGTGTCGAATACTTGATTGATAAATCAATGTTGCAATGGAGACCAGGTGGAGAATGAACGCATCTTGCAGCATCCGACTTCCGAGCCAGGTTAGCTGGAGGTGCCTGCTTATTTAAAAGGAAGGTAATGAAGACGAAAAATATGTACGGTGGGCCCCCACCGACATCTGCCTCTGCATCAGTATTGGAGATCCTCCGGGATCAAATCCGATGCCTGAAAGGAAAACCATGTAAGTGGTGCAGGGAATCGACAACACCTAATTGGATCGACAAGCGTTAGCTACAGTCGCTACAAACGGGAGCCGACGCTCTGACCTTCCAAGTTCTGCGCTGTAAGCGTACATTTCGACCTGCGAACCAGCCCAGGACACGAGGTGACTGTGGGTGTGTGAATTGATTCAGTAAGGAGACACGTGTGTACTGGGCGACAATACCCTACGCCCATACATCCCTCATCCATCGACCTGATACCTGGCCGGGCATGTCTGCCAATGTACGCCCAAGGCGAATGAATGGTGAGCACTGGCCCAGGGTGAGACAGTTGGAGGGACGATGCTGATGAGATCACAAGAATTGAGTAAGACCAGTTCTTCTTCTAGTATCGTTCAAGTCCACGGAAAGGAAGCAGGTCCGATCGTAATTGACGGTCAAGGTGCCATACGTTCAGTCGCGCTCCTCGTTGACGGGAATCACGTCGTGAGCGGCGGCGATGAAGGGAAGATTCGACGTTGGCGCATAGAGGATGGCAAGGAGGTGGGGAAGCCAATGGATGCGGGGAGTCCTGTTTTCAACATCGCAGTGTCACGAGATGGAAAGGTGATCGTCAGCGGGACGAAAAGTGGCTTGGTGACGGTGTGGAACGCAGAGAGTCACTCAAAAGTGAGCGAGTTCCAAGGACACCGCCATTGTGTGCCTGCAGTCGACGTCTCACCGGACGCAACGAAAATTGCGACTGGATCGGATGACCACTCTGCTTGCGTCTGGTCGCTCTCCACTCGCAAGCGATTGCTCCGACCCCTAAAACACAACTACGAGCTAGCAGCAGTCAAATTTTCACCCGACGGACGCCTCATCGCCACTGCCACATGGAATCATGACTCCGTTCGGGTCTATGATAGTCAGGATGGCAGCCTCCTCGCCGACTTCCCAGTCAAAGTCCACTCGGCGTTGAACCAGTCCCTTTCCTGGGCCGGTAATAGCAAGCAACTCTTTGCCTCATCACACGACCGCTGTATCCACCGTGTCGATGTGTCCACCGGGACCACGCTCTCGAAATGGTACATTCCCGGCAGCAACAATTCCACATGCATCACCCTCGCAAGCAACGGAACACTTATCGCAGCCTCCGCTGGTCCATCGGTATCGTTTTGGGACACAACAACCCAAGAGCAAATCGGGTCGGTCGTCGAGTACACTCATGACATTTGGGCCATGGCTGTGTCATCAAATTATGATCTTGTGACCGGTGGACGCAACGAAATCATCCTTCGGGCACTCTGTGCGTATGTCGTCCGCTACCCTGACTCATAATTCACGTCTATTAGATGGGACAATTGTGCCTCTGGAAACAGCTGTCCAAGAAGTCCGCAACGAGCTCGCCGAATCTCAACGCGCAGCCGATGAACAAAAGGATAGTTTGAACGAGATCATCAGGTCACTACGTGCGGACCTTCATACACAGGAAACGAGCGCAAGTGCGTTTATTGTCACCCTGGCTCGCGCTTTCTTGATAGTCTTGCTGTTACTCATATCTGTCAAACCAAAAAATAGCGACCCTCCACAAGGTTGTCGAAGAGCTCCGTAACCAGCTTGCCACAACCAATCAGGAGAAGGGTAGCCTCATCAACTCTCTTCGTGCCGATCTTCGCACACGTGACGAAAGCTCAAGTGCGTTTATTGTCACCCCTGGTCGCCCTTCCTTAACGGTCTTGCTATTATTCGTATCCATCAGACCAAAAATTGGCGACTCTCAACAAGGTTGTCAGAGAGCTACGCAACCAGCTTGCCGTGTCCCAGCGCACGGCCAATCAGGAGAAGGATAGCCTGAACAAAACCATCCACTCTCTTCGTGCCGATCTTCGCACACGTGATGAAAGCTCAGGTGCGTTTATTGTTACACCTAGCTCTCACGTCCTCAGTAGTCTTACTATTACACGTATCCATCGGACCAAAAAATAGCGACTCTCGACAATGTTATCAAAGAGTTGCGTAACCAGCTTGCCACGTCCCAGCGCACAGCCAATCAGGAGAAGGATAGCCTGAACAAAACCATCCACTCTCTTCTTGCTGATCTTCGCACACGTGACGAAAGCTCAAGTGCGTTTATTGTCACTCTGGCTCGCAGTTCCTTAACAATCTTGCTATTACGCGTATCCATCGGGTCCAAAAATAGCTACCCTCAACAAGGTTGTCGAAGAGCTGCGTAACCAGCTTGCCACCTCCCAGCGCACGGCTAGTCAGGAGAAGGATAGTCTGAACAAAACCGTCCACTCTCTTCGTGCCGATCTTCGCATACGCGACGAGAGCTCAAGTGCACTCCGCGTCCAACTTGCCGACACCGAACGCAAAGCAGATGGTCTCATCCGGATCAACCGTGCACACGAACAGAAGCATCAATGCGAATCACTGTATGCCCAAGGTCGCGTACATGGTGCTGTGGAATGTCTTCTCGAGATCGTAGACACCGTAAATGAGGATGTGAGAGCCAACAAGTTCATCATCGACTGGCTTACCGGTGAGTTTCGGCGTTATGCATTAGAATAGAGTAATTAATTGCTGCCATCAGAATTTACGCATCGATGTGTCGTGACGCTGGAGAGAGTCGGAGATGAGGCATCGAGCGCCACGAAACGGGACGAAGCAGTTGCAGCCTACTCTACTGCCTTGTCGCTCAGTCCCTTAACCCCGGATACTGTACTGATGAAGTGGGCGGGCGCAATGTTGATTCGTGGCTCAGCGGATGAAGCATTGAGTGCCTCGGCCAAGGTATGCTTTCTGTAATAAGCTCGAATATGGATAGTGACATTCCTCCGGTTTAGTTCAAGGTTCCGAGATTTGTCGTTTACCGCGTTATTTGCGACATTCTGGAAGGGGATGGTCGCCTCACGGAGGCGGTCGAGTGTTTCCGACAGTGGAAGAATGCGCTACCAGAGGACATGGCTACGCACGATGAGCGAGAGCAATGGGAACGTGGTAAGTGGTTATAATCACTACGTAGTCTCGGCTAATTCAAACACCTCGGGTAGATTTTCGAGGACGTTGCATCGAGAAGCTAGAGAAGTTGGGCGACGCCGCGAGGGACTCTCAGAAGCACGACGAAGCTATCGGATACTACTCGACCGCACTGTCACTTGATCCAACGAAGTTCAACGATATTCTCCTTAAGCGTAGCCATGAGGTATGGATTGTATTTCATGTCACATCAAATACTACATCGACAATCCATACTATCCAGGTTATCGAGGTCGACCCATCATCCCACAGAGGGTACGAGGAGAAGCATACTGCATTACACACCATGGGGCGTCATAGCGAAGCGTTTGAGGCATTCAGGATGATGCTCTCAAAGCTCGCGCAATCTTCCGATCCCGAAATTCGCAGTAAGCCGTCCTGTCAATATTGCACACAACAGGGAGGTTTGATTGGCTGTGGTTAGAGCTTCGCGATCAATATTTTGATGTCACTGCCGCGATTCAAAAGGTGGTAGAGCAGACTATCCGCCGTATGCCACGTGTGCTCATCGACACCGACACGGGCCGTCTCTACGACAAAACTCAGCAAGCAACAGCCTTCGAGGAGCTCCCGATCTACGACGAACTGCGGTCTTCAATGACTACTCGCGTCAACTTGGATCGTGCACGTATTCGGACAGAAGTGGAGGAATTCTACCGATATGTGATGCTGTCGCACAAGTGGCAGCCCAATGAACCGACATTCCAGATGATCGAGAATGATACGGTCTACGGGCTACCGGCGTCTCCCGAGAACAGCAAGCTGCAAAATTTCTGTAACCTCGTACGCACTCTTTGCTTCCGGTGGGCATGGAGCGACACGTGTTGCGTGAATCAACTCGACAGGGGGGTCCTGCAAGAATCCCTGTTCGCCATGTTCAGGTGGTATCGTGGATCGTCCCTCACGATCGTCCACCTTCTTGGTGTCCTGTCGGAGTCACAGGAGTTTGGCTATCTCTGGAGGAGTATCTGGAACACTCGTGGATGGACATACCAAGAATACATTGCTTCTGAGGTCGTGCAGTTTTACACCGAGGACTGGAAGCCATACCTTGGATTGGACATCCTCAACCACAAGGAATCACCTATAATCCTTTCGGAGATGGAACATGCAATGAACTTCGCTGCACAGGAATTGGCCACCCTTCAACCGGGCTTAGACAGGGCCCGCGAGAAGCTCTATCTAGCTTCCATGCGTCAAACGACGCGCGAAGAGGATATCGCATACTCGTTGTTCGGCATCTTCAATGTTGCGATCCCAGTCATGTACGGCGAGGGCAATCAGGCAGTTGGTCGCCTGCTGGAGCACATCCTGACACGTTCGGATAATGTCACACTTCTCGCTTGGACTGGGAGGCACTCGAGTAGTCAGCACAGCTACCTCCCTGCGGATCTGACTGTCTACGACCAAATCGTGCCACCACATGTTCCAAGACCAATCGAGACAGCCGAGATGGATGGCATGGTCACAGCGTTGCGCTCATCCTTGCCTGACCTTTCCCTGATTGTAGCGCTGTACGAGCGGCTCAACCGTCTCCCCCCATTGTCGCTCGTCGCTGGCCGGCTCAGACTTCCTGGCATTGTATTCCCCCTCGCTGACCTCGTCCCTCTCTCGGAATCAGATTCCGACTCCGGCCCGCTTGGATATCATGCGACATCACCCATGCTCGGAGATGTCGAGATCAAGACCGCGGCCGACTTATCCGGGATGGAACGTTTACTTCTTATCCATCCTTGGATCAGTCCCCTTCTCGACCAGGATTTCTCGCGCAGCGGCGCTGCTCTGTTCGATGATACCACGTGCGCACTGCGGCTCCTCGTTCGGCTCAGGCAGTCGTTTGGGGCACTGTTACTTGCACCACTGGCGCGCGCGCAATACAGACGGGTTGCGATGGATAGCTTGATTATGGTTCGAGTTCGCGAGGAGACATCGTTGACTGAATTGATGGACAGCATCCGTACGGTCGACGTACAGTAGGTGTAGATTGATGGATTTTGGACCTTTGAGACGTTACCGTATTATATCCCACCTTTGTGACATTCGCGCAATTATTCATTCTACTCTTCGAGTTCCTGAGCTTGAACTTCCTCCGTTACGGTGGGATGCGCGGCAGTGCAAGTACAAGGGCCTAGAGCCGTCGCGCGACCTACTTCTTTGACTTCGACTCATCGTACTGCTAATCACTTGACCAAACGTTGCTAATTGACTACCACACACACCTAGAATCTACCGAAACATGTTCCAATGAGATGACATGGTGGTTAATAGTTCATCCTCAACGCCGACATCTAACACACCACCGGGTTACGGCGTCTGCGCCAAAACTCGCATCTGGCTTTAGCTGCATCACGTCTAGCACCTTTGCGGAGTACAGGTCCGGTGCTACGTCCATTTCTCCAAGGCGGAAAGTTGCTGGACGAGTCTAAAGGCACCGGAGGTTGGGTCGTCCCGTCTGGCCTGCCATTCATTTCTTGCTTTCGCTTCCCCTCGCCATGCTATCTTGTTTTCTTGTCAGCGCTTGTAGAGGTACTGAAGTTTCCCTCGAATGGTCGTTCAAACAAAAACAGCAAGACATGAAAAATTGATGGCGAATCCTGCGAGAAAATGGGAGTGGCAGCGTTCAGGGTCGGGCAGGATACCAGGGTGGAGTGGAGTTGGGGGGACAGGGGACGACCTCGAACAAATGTCGGCTCGTCGTCGTATACGCAGCGAAAACTGGACGCCGTGTCAGCACCGTCGTCCTCAGACACAGGTGAAGGACCGGACCAGAATCAACTTTCGAGAGTCCAAGGAGATAGAGCAAGTGCAGGCGGTTCGCCTCGCGGTGACGGTGGTCAGGTATAGCACCGTATTCGAGACGTTTCGCGCGATGTCACAAGAACGAGCATGGGTTCGAGTGAGCATTGTTTGGGACGAGCGGAACAGGGAAGTGATTTGTGCAGCAGTCAAGGCAAGGTGGGAAGGGGACATTGAAATGCGGCTACAGAGGATCGATCAGCTAGGTGGGCCGAGGGATGGCGGATCTAGATTGTAACTAGCCTTCACAGTCTCTGATATCCTCCCCTCACGCTACCGCGGTGATGTAAGTGCATATACATACACCAAAAACTCACGGCGCAAGGAACAGAGTGGACTTGTGCCTGGGGCTGTGGTCGTGATATGTCCACTTCCAAGAGCCGAGATACTTATCCCAGATGCATTCGACTGGCGAGGGCATAGCAGCGCTTTCCAGTGGAAATGTCGACGGAGCTGTCGATCGTATACTGGAGCGTCCCCATTGTCAGGGTTGTAATTGAACGGGTAACCCAGGTTTGCACTAGTTTCACCCAAAAGAGTGTCCAGCAAGGGATGGATCGATAAAGTGTCAGGTTGTCAACTTCTCGCTGGTTGCCTTTTTCGGCGTTTTTCACTTCTTTTCAACTCGTTACGTTATGTCTTACTTCGGCAAGGGCTCCACTGTCGTGTCCTCCGATGGTGAAGGAGCCGTCCGCCGGTTGGCCATCAGAGCCGACCTACTAGTGACGCGGCCCTTTGAGGGTATTGTCGTGATTCCAGACGTCGTCTCATACGCTGCGCGATCGTATGGTTTGCGCGACGCCGTTGGGTGGCGCAACGTCGTCAAGATCCATGAAGAAGAAATAGAGGTCATGAAGACGATTGGGGGCAAGGATGTGACGGAGACCAAGAAGTGGAAGTGCTTTGAGTTGAGCGACTTCGAGTACATTTCTTTCCTCGACGTTCAGGAGCGAGTGTTGGAGCTCGCCCGGGGGTTGTTGCATCACGGGATTCTCAAGACCGACGTGTTCAACATTTATGCAGAGACGAGGTACGTTATTGGCCCCCTTTTTTCATTGGGCGGCGGGCATTGTTGGTGGCCCCGGGCCATTGTCGGGGGAGCGTGGAGCTCATGCGTGTTCATTGTTTACAGTGTGAATTGGCAGCTCATGTCGCACGCGTCTACAACGATCTCGACGCCTGTCGCGACTGCTTATGATACCCTCGGCGAGGCTGGTCTTACCCACTCACTCAACGAACCCAACTGTGTCGGCATCTTTACCAACGCTGAACTCCTCCCCACGTTGGCACGTGTCATCAAGGAGACACCGTCCGTCCGGCTGGTTGTCTACGACGGTGACGCCAAGTCGACGTTGCTTGACCAGATTCGGGGCGTTCGCGAAGACATTGTGGTGGTCTCGATCGACGAACTGCGTGCGACTGGCCGGGCGCAGCCTCCTGACATCTTGGAGGCACGGGGGCCCACGCCGGACGATGTGGCGCTCATTATGTACACGAGTGGCAGTACTGCGCGCCCAAGGGTGTCGTGCTTACACATGGCAACTTGGTGGCGTCCCTAGGGGGTGTTTACCATTTGGTTGGGCATCATTTGCGCGCGGACGATGCGTACCTCGCGTACCTGCCCCTCGCAAGTATCTTGGAGTATGTGGTGGAGGTGTGCTTCTTTATGTTGGGGATGAAGACGGGGTATGGGCGTGTCAAGACGCTGACGGATGCATCTGTCCGCAACTGCAAGGGAGACATTGTCACGTTCCGACCGACAATTCTTGTTGGAGTGCCTCAGATTTGGGAGACGATTCGCAAGGGTATTCTCGCCAAGGTGAACACGAGTGGGTCACTGAAGAAGGGCATCTTCCATGGTGCCATGGCCTTCAAGAGGGCCAACGTACCTGTGCTGGCTGACATTGCGGATAGCGTCGTGCTGAGCGCGGTGAAAGCGGCCACTGGGGGACGTCTCCGTCTCGCGTTGAGCGGTGGGGCGGTGTTGAGCAGGGAAACGCAGGAATTCTTTTCGGTGGCGATCGTGACGATGCTCCAAGGTTGGTTGGTTCTTTGCCTTGTTCTATTAACGTGCAGAGGATTGAACGAGCGAACTGCAGTATACGGGATGACGGAATCGTGTGCCATGTGTACGATACTGCCGCCTGAGCTGATGCAGTATGGTGCTGTGGGGCTTCCTGTGCTGTGCATCGAGATCAAGCTGATCGATGTCCCTGAGGCGGGGTACGTGGCCACTGGGAACCCGCCTCTGGGTGAAGTGTGTGTTAGGGGTCCTTCGGTGACCAAGGGATACTACAAGCGTCCTGATTTGAACGAGGACGAGACGATCTTCACCGAGGATGGGTGGTTGAGGACTGGGGATGTCGGTCAGTGGAATCCGGACGGGACACTCAGTGTGATTGATCGGTGAGTGTGGTTTGGCGTTGTAGAGCCACGGATTCTATATGGCGTTCTATAGGATCAAGAACTTGGTGAAGCTCTCAGGTGGTGAGGTAGGTCGTGCGGGTTCTATGAATGGCTTGCTTCTAACGATGATCTGGTGTAGTACATTGCGCTGGAACGTCTGGAGTCGGTGTACAAGTCGTGCAACCTGGTCGCCAACCTCTGCGTGCACGCCTCCCCCGAGGCCAAGCAGCCAGTTGCGATCATCATCCCCCACGAAGTGAAGCTTCGCCATACCCTGTCCCAGCAGTTGTTTCCCGGCGTCGACTCGACCGCGCCGCTCGTGGATTTGTGCCACTACAAGGCTGTGCAGGAGTTAGTGCTGAAAGAGTGCAACACGGTGGGCAAGAAGAACGCTTTCAAGCCGATGGAGATGTTGGAGGGGGTGATTCTGACGGCAGACGAATGGACGCCCGAGAGCGGGTTGGTGACGGCTGCGCGAAAGGTGCAACGGAGCAAGATTGCCAAGTATTTCGAGTACGAGCTCAAGGTGTGTGTGTTTGTGCATCGCATTCGTCATGCTGATATGGGCGTAGATTATCTACAGGAATCAGTGAGAGCGAGAGTGAGGTGGTCGTGGATATTGTGTGCTGTATACCTTGTTTTTTCTTGTACCCTGTCAATGTATATCCTCGTTTTCTAATGATAACTGGTGTTATTGGCTGTGGCTGCATCTAGAGTGGCTTGTTGTGACAGCTCAGATCTCTTTCCTTCTCACCACTTGGACCACTCTGGTCTCTTTTTCTCCGTCATTCCCTTGACCACTATGCTTTACTGCTCAATTGTCTGTCTAATCAAACTTACCAATTTGAAGGTGTGTTGACATTGCACAGCTGTACTCAGCAGATTGGTCACATACTGTAGAATGCCTATCATTACACCTGCTTATCCTGTGATGTGTGCCGCTCATAATGTTAGAGCCAGTTCAGAAACGAGATCCAACCCGAAAACCTGTGTGAAAAACCCCAAAAAGAATCCACAAGGCTGATCACATCAGCGACCACATCCAAGTGGAGCTCCAACCTTCCCTTTGCTCCTGCCTGCATAATCTCTTCCGTCCATATGGCTCACAAATCTATGCAATCACCTTCCAACCCTGGCAGCATGCAAGCATCATGATCAGATGCCGATACCAATACCCTCATCGATCTTGTTGCCACCCACAGGGTGTCAGCAGGTGAGGGCCTCAATTTTAAGGCATCATTTTGGAATACTGTTGCTGCTGCTCTCAGCAACCCCAGCAAAGGAGCACTGAAGACTTCCAAGGCATGCAAGGATAAATGGAAAAGGGTATGTGGTTTTTGGCTAACTAATCCATACTCAGCCGATATCTGATATTATATACAGCTCTGAAAGACATTTGAAGCTGTAGAGTTCATCTGCAGTAAATCAGGGTTTGCATATACACTTGAGCTAGGGGCTAATATCGGTGTTGAAAACGAGGATATGTGGAACAATCTTATCTTTGTTCGTCACTAAGTGACTCTGTCTGCTGAGAGAGAGGTGTGGACGAAGGCGCAAAGCGCCTCCCGGCCACGATCTGGGAGAACCTGGGGGGCCCGGGTGTCAGCTGCGTGGGCAGGCTGGGAAAAGGCCTCGCATGCAGTTGGTCGTGGGCGAATGGTTCAGGAGAACGTGACAGCGAGGGTCACGCGAGGTGATTCTGAAGGTCCCTTAGGGGCCCGAAAGAATCAAAAAGGGTGTGGCGGATGGGCGAAAAGAAAGGACAAGGTTGGAGTGCGGCTGGTAGACTGCTAGTGATAGAACAGAAGAGAGAGAGCTGGCGAGACACAGCCACTGCCACTCGAGCAAAGATGAAATTCTATTCCTACTCGCGAACTTGTACTACTAGAATGAACATCTTTGTTCGTTGCTAAGTGACTTGGTCTGCTGAGAGAGAGGTGTGGGCGAAGGCGCAAAGTGCCTCCCAGCCGTGATCTGGGAGAACCTGGGGGGCCCAGGTGTCAGCTGCGTTCCCCAAATGCTAGGAAGGCCTGACGTGACGAGATGACGCTCGGATCCCAGGTACTAGGAGGGCGGTACTCACGAAGAGATAGCTAGCGCACTGGCGGCATGGCCAGCCTGGTGAATTCCATGGCCGTTTCAGGTGGCATGGATTGCATGTATGGAGCTAAAATCTGGTTGTGCTTCCTGAGGTACAGTTGGAACGTGTTGCTTGCCCAATGACCTTTTACTTTCATGACGTTGAAAGGAATTCCCCAAAGTAGATACTCTAAAGTAGCCCCAATGTGAATGCCGTGTCCGTGCACACGGTCGAGTCCTGCTGCTTGGGCGAACTTATTGAGACGTGTGACAAAAGCCTGTCTTGTTATTGGTCGGTAACCTTTT
>JBBPNN010000922.1:0-14003 GCA_038090935.1 Hortiboletus campestris | reverse complement strand
GTAGGAGGATATCTGATGAGTCTGTTATCCTGCCAACCTGATACCACTCATGAGAGTGTTGAAGGAGGTGGGCTCAGGCACTGGTGACGTTGACTTGTCGGTGGGGGTCCAATCTTCTCCCGAACTTATCAGCAAATCTTCACGTTACTTAACCTCGCTTGAATTTTACTTAACGTTACCTATACTGGCTTGGTGACCGAAACGGTCCAACTTGACGTAAAGTTAAAGTGTTTGAGGAAGATGTCCAATAAATCAAGTTCTGCCGAGCGTATGCCGTACTACAGTAGTCTTCCTCCGAGTCCTTCCCCTTGCTGTAGCCGGCGCTCTGTGGGTTCTCTAACTTTGTGAATGTATTCTCTCTGCTTGAAATTAACCCCCCTTCCTAGCGGAGTCGGGGACAGCACGAAGGTCTACAGTCAATTGTGGTTGTGCTATACAGTCAGTGTCCAAACACTCAGTGGGTGTCTGAAGCGGTGGTGACATATAGTAAACTCAGTAGCAACTGCGCAAGTCTTCTAGGTATATGTAATCCGGCTCTTGCATGTGGTCAAGGCAAAGACAATGTTCTACAAAGCGGAACATGGGAAGACGTAATCCCTTGCAAAGTATATCTGCCGTTGCTTGTGACTTTATGGCGCCAAGCTGCGCGCAGTTGACCTCCCGGTCCCATGGGAGCGAATCAGTGGCTAAATAGATTAAGGATGCGAGCGAATGTAAGTCGTCTCTTTGTGAGAAGGCTGCATGCGGTAATCAGTGCGGGTGTTCGGGGACAGTGAACGAGATGCTCTTACCTTGTCGACGAAGTGCATACTGGCTTGACCAGTAGGGAGTACCACAATA
Source organism: Hortiboletus campestris (assembly GCA_038090935.1). NCBI lineage: Eukaryota > Fungi > Basidiomycota > Agaricomycetes > Boletales > Boletaceae > Hortiboletus > Hortiboletus campestris. The sequence continues at coordinate 13,163 of JBBPNN010000922.1, read as the reverse complement.
GCGACCAGCACGAGTTGGGAAGCGCTGAAGAGTCTCCATGTCAATCAAACGAACTGATTGATTGCCTTTGCTGAAGCAGAAGTTAGAGGGCTTCACATCGCCATGGATGAACCCCACAACGTGAAGTTCTTGAAGGCGCCTCAGCTGGTGATAGCATCAGCAGGGCTGGCTCCATACCACGAGACCAGAGGCGCACCATTTGGGCTGCTAGCAGCGCTATGGCCCCGTATACCAGCACCATATGCCCCGTATACCAGCACCACCTCGCAGTGGATACTCGCCAAGTCAGGGCCTGCATCCTCTAAGACAAGGAAGAGCCAATCGCCCTCTTGGCCGTAGTGCATCACTGCTGGTAAATCGAAGGATTGGAAGTGCATGCGATGGTACCCGTCTCGTTCTCGGAACAAATGCGTATGCAAAGTAATTGCAGCGTGCTGTACTTTCATGAAATATCTCCTATCTCCTCGATAGCAGGGGCCACATATCTCTGACTGCGGTGTCAGACGATGCCACACGGGTGAACAAGATGACCTACTGCCTGTTTTCCTGTATTTCGACGGATCATCATTTGGAAAGAAGCTATAGCCACCGAGATGTGAAGGAACCAACACGGATCTGAAAACATGGAGGGTAGTGATAAGACAGATCATCAGTCATGGTCAACAGACTCCTACTTTTCCAGGATGACCTGTTCGTCTGTACAGGTAGCCATCGGAGGTGCACGCTGGGGGCTGTCGTTGTGGGAGTTGCAAACCGTCGCGACACGTATGAATTTCTGTCTCCGACTGTTTGAAACGCTTCTGTCGCAGTGTCAGGCACTTCGGAACTTGCTAATGGCTAGTCTGGTCATGGTCCAGACCAGCTGCTACAAACTGCGTGCTTTGAGCTTCCTAGACTTAAACTCCGAACGTTAGTATTTTTAGAAGTGATCTATTCTTTTGGACGGATTGGTCACCAGTCTAAGCGTGCACGTAAAAAGCCTACGGTAAGTCACCCATGTAGCGCATAAGCCCTTTTTTTTTCCTCGTCCTACGACACTTGGTCACCGCGCTTTTGAGACATGTCTCGCTCCGCTCTTTCCGCTGTCATTGCTCTCGCCCTCGCCTCCAGGTCAGCGTTCGCCCAACCCGATCCCGCCGACCCTACTCCCCTTACCGAAAAGACCTACGCGTACCCCACTGGTATCGTAAGTATCCTCGCTTCTCCGAGTCTCCTCTCCTCTCGATCCCTGACCTTGATCAAATGCTAGCCTTACCAAGTAGACCCCGTCACCAATGCGGAACGTGGTCCTCAGACTGGTTACAACATTTGCAACTCGACGACCCAGAACCAGCAGTCAGAATGCCAGACCTCGATGGCCAACAACATTGATAGTATGTTCTTCTTTACATTCCCTTCTTCTTTCTCATTTATCCACCTAAAAGACTTCTGCCTCTGGGCCCCTCCCCAGCCAGACTCCACTATTGGTGACACCGAAGGCGAGGAAGTCGCCTGGTGCAGCAAGCCAGGCTATGGTACCCGTCTCATCCCTGCTGGTGCCCTCACTGGTGTACAGATGCTTGTGACCAGCAAATATATTCAGTGGGCTGGTTTCATTGATCAGACCTTGATCAACATTGCCGCTAATGACGACGGAGGAGAACTCGACCCCCACGGTGCTGACTTGGTTTGTCCTGGTACCTGCCATACTTAGTTTCCGTTCTCACTGTGTTCCTACCCAGCGTGGGAACCCGCTTGGTGGTCTCATGTACTCAAATGCCTTCCCCAAGGTCGGTGCCAACAACGACACCTATACGCAGATCATAGATTGGACCAAGCATGTGCTTTCACCTCTCTTGTGTTCGCACTCCCTGACCGGCGTTGCAGCTTCATGGGTTCAAACGAGTTCTGTCTCACAATCTGTAATCCCTCCAGTTCTGGTGCCGATCAGTCTGCCTACTGTCAGAACACTTACGATGAGATTGGATGCGAATATAACATGCCCAACAACGCCAAGAAAGGTACCTTTGAAGTTTGTGACTCTGATCTCAAGGTCCCTGTCGGAATTTATGTTAGCGGCGGCGTTACGATGACCTATACCCAGCCTTACACAGGCGATGTCAACCCTCCGTACACTCCAGTCGTCCCCTCGTCTTCCAACTGCGTTACATACCAGTCTACTGCCCTGTACACTGGCCTCCCCACGGTCAGCACCGCTGCTCCTGCCACGACCCCCGCCGGAACAGGCAAAGGTACCGCCTCTGCCGCAGGTGCAGCTTCTGCGACGGGTGGTGCTTCCGCGCTTGGCATCTCCTCCATCGCCGGCCTTCTCGGCACGCTCTTCGCCGTCGCCTTCCTCTCGTAAAGACATTGACCTGCATGCTACATCTAGTTGTGAAATGATGCACACGAACATGAATGTCGGTACTACTAGGTTTCAGTACGTCGACCCAGTATGTTGTTGTGATGGTTTTATGGAGATATAGCATGGACCTTTTTTTTCTCCACGTTTTGTTTTTGTGGGTGTGTGTAGAACACTGGCACCAGTCTATCTCTTGAGTAAATACCCCGGTGCATCGTACAATTATTCTACTGTTGTTCTTTAAGGGTGTGTATATATGTGGGGTTTCACTGCTTGCCTTCCAGTGCATCAAATCAGACTAGGCTGTACATCTTCAATGTCTGCAAGTACTACAGTGTTCTTCAATGTACGTATTCAGCCCGTCCATATTGGAGTACCAGGAATGGGACTCCTGTATACCCATCGACTTTGTTGTTTGTGTTAGCCTGTACCCCGCAAGTTACTGACTTGGGAAATGCCGGGGTCAGTAGAAACCTCGGGAATGAGTTATTCACGGGAGATACCCTGCAAGCGAGGCAACAACCATTCAAGAGATTAAAATGCCATCACCTTCCAGATGGGCCCCGAGTCGAACAACCCTGGGGAAGATGATGTTTGCGGGTCGTCGTCTCGGCGGCCATTTCAGCACTGTTTTCGTTTACAAGTTACCCCAAGATTAGTACGTGCGGTAGCTGCTGTCCTGTGGTTCGAGAACTACTCAGTGGCCCCGATGCAGCAACGCATCCACAGCCTTTGGACCAGTAGACGATGTCAGGCCGGCCCAGGGTACGGCGTCGTGTCATCGATATTGCAAACTGAAAGCACTCCGAGTTATAAGGAGAGAACCAAAAATTTCAAAGTAGGATCAGCATGTACGTGATTCCAAGCACTGACGTTGTCCTGACCGACAAAAAGTGCGTGACATGCCGATTTGTTGTAGTCGTAGGTGAAGGTGGTCCCACTGCGAGTCCGGCTGGACACCGAAACCGTGCTCTAGTTGGCGTCGGTGGTGGGGCAGGAAATACCGCATTCTGGTCAGTGTGAACAGACTTGCAGCGGCTGCCAAAGGTCAGTGATCCACCGGATGCAGCATGAGGAAAGAGCGCGCACTGATGATGTCTTTAGGTTATGTCACGGCTGTGGAGGTGAGCGAGACATCCGCCCATGTTACCTGCACAGGTCAAAGTCGAATGCAATCAGTCGAAGCGTGGGCTACGTCCCGTGGCAGAGAGAGACACGCCCTACATGAGGTCCCACAGGTTCCATGCAACTCAGACAACAATGAGGAGAAAAAGTACTGAAATGTAAATCTTGAAAACCTACATTTTTGTACACTATTTCAACATTTGAATCGCTAAGCGGTCCACGCGTAGTAACTGGCGTGTATTTTAACTAAAGTTGTGAAGCAAGAACTGGTCTCACCCGGGTTTTATGAGGGCTCTGCATTTCTCCACGACTTGGTTGGAAAGATGTTCTCGTTTAGCACTCGAGAAAGCCACTCTAAGGGATATCAGTTGTCGCAACGTGCATGAGATAGAGCTGCGATTGGCCAATTGCCAAGGATACAACCTGACGTTTCCCGGTGACCATTAAGATTGTAAGGCGAGCGTTTTCAGGGACCTGGCTACGTTCAACTTTGAAAAATTTGTGCCACCAACTCATCGATGTCTTTTGTGATGTCAGGAACACCAGGCTAATAGTGGTGCGGGTTGCCTTCATTTGCACCCCGTATCGCGCCGATGTCCCATGGAGGGCCTGCGTGCGATTTCGACGGAGGGAGCGATAGCCTAGCCACTCCCAGAAAGTGCACTTGGGGGGTGATATTGCAATCATGCACGAGTCAGAGTGACTTGGCCAGCTTACCCAGAGGTACTTGATGACCCTGAGCCGGCATAGCAGCTGGATCATTAACAAAGCGTGTATGGCTTTTTAAATCGTCGCCGGATTGGCTGTGGCCGAGGAGATCGGTCTGGTAGACGGGAGAACAGCTCGGGCACGATTTGCAACGCTTTGAGGGCCACATTTGACCATGGCAGTGGTCCATCGGGTCCCTAGAATGTATAACATTCGTTCGTGCAGATGCGAACAAGTCAGCGGTTACCTTCTTTAGTACAAGCTGGGAGGGTTGGTCGACCCAAAGGTATCAACGAGAACAAACCGGCTCAAAAAACGCGTTCGATCCTTGAAATCTTGTACGTCGTGGACATTCAGAATCCCACATCTTTGTCAACCTTTGGTATTCGATACACAAATACGCGGCCGGATGATAAAATCCGCGACAAAGCACGTAACATGCTAGATGGCGTGAGCAGCTTGATATAGATATATCATAATAGCAGATCCTATACCTGTTATATGGAATGCAGGATCCGACGGATGAAGCTCGAGTTGGTGACGCAGCGGAAACCTGAGGAATTATCTCAAGTTTCCTGCCTTTGGGTTTGGCAGACGCTGAGAGCCCATTCGATACGTAGCATGCATCGCCTACCATAGATCGTCTAGTGTGTGTCCCGGACAACACCTTGCTACCAAGCAAGTCCTCTTGTTCCTCTGAGAAACATTACAGAACTGACAGACGGAGTGGCTCTTTTATAGGTCTCTTTTTATCGATACCATCTTCGTCCTCTGGTCGTTTCATCTCTCCGTAGACGAGTCCAAGCCAGCTGATGACATGGCATTCTGAATGGCCTCGGGCGCGATGCTGAACCCATTGGTTTCCATTACAAGCCTCGGATGGCGAAGGAGAAGTTGAAGTTGATGGAGCAATAGGTGGCCGGGGAGAATTTTTGAGCGGATACATTCATTCACCTGGCTTAACTGTTCCAATCGCTGCTATGATTTCGGATCGTTTTACTTAGGGGCCAATGTGTATCATACGCGTAGTATTTGTTGACCAGATCATCCTCGTCTTGTACAGGTTGCAATTATTTCAACGACATCGTCTACCCGAGAGATTTGTCTGACGCTCGAGGAAGGGGCAACGCGGTATAAATACCAACAGCATACAAAATGTTGAGGGAAGCAATAACGTGTCGAAAATGCACAAATTCCCCTTCATTTGTTTTCAGTGACTGCCACGGGTAGGAGATCCACACACTTAGACACACCTAGCCTTTCCGCTTCGGCGCCCTCTCGTACGCATTCACGTCCAAGTCTGAATCCGAGTGTAGCTCGTGTAAAGTCCCACCTTGTCCTTCTCGTCGCACGGTATTGTGTCCGCAACCATGTCCATGAGGTGCGTGGCGATAACGCCTCGTCGGACGGGCCCGGTCATCGCCGTATCGCCACCCCCCACCTTCGTCCGACTCCGAGTCCGATGCAGGGTCAGAATCAGACTCGGATGACGACTCGTCGAACTGCCGTGGTTTATGGTATATACAACAAACTGTCGTGTACACCATCGGACCCATCAGCATACATGTGTGCGCGCCTAAACATGAACGAAATACGCACTCTTGGACTTTTTCTTCCCACATCCTTCGTTGTCGACGACGTCCGCACCCCAAGCTACACGTTGACGGGTACGCCGTTGGGCACCGCGGAGCTTGAGTACGCCCACTGTCGTGTGAGGTTCTCCAGAGGAGGGTGCAGCACTGCCACCTGCGGCGTCGCCGTCCTGTGGGAGTGGTTGGCCATCTTGGGGTGTGATCGTGCGGGATCCGTCGGTAGGTGCCGACGTGTGTGGTCTCCATTGCATTGCAGTAGCCATCGAAAGATTTGGAGGGAGTGGTAGGGATGAGGGTCGTGATGACGTTTTGAAAGTGCGTCGTCAGCTTCAGCTCATTATTAGTCAGCAAGATATCCACTCGAGATGATGTTAACATTGGCAAGAATCTATATCGCTTATTGATAGCTATTAAGGACAGCGGAACCCGTTTTTAGTGTTACAAAGCATGGGTATGGAGATGCATGACTAGACAGTACAAGGCTGTTGTCCGAAATGATGACGATGCGAATTAAAGGAAAATACAAACAACGATCGACGTCGAGTCAAAAGGAAAAAATTAAAGCCAGAAAAGCGCGGTAGAAAGACAAAAAGTGCGCTCGATCGTTAGAGGCAGCGCAGACGGATTTACCCGTAAGCCACCCTGTTTGCATTGTATGTCAGCTCGAACAAAGGAGCGGTGAGAGAAACGGAACAACGCACCCTCTCTTTGTCGTCGATATAGGTTTGAAATCCGTTCGTCCGGATTCGACAAAGTGACGAAGGACTTCTGGCCAGTCATCCCTCTCATCCCAGGTGATCTTGCTAGGTGGGTCAACCTCCACAGGCATCACTTGGCTGATGCCACCGCATTGCACCAAGATGACCAACGTCCCGATGCCACCACCCCGACGACACCGTTCCTCTCTCCGATCAATGTCTGCGGCAACGAGTGGATCGTGGCTGGTCACGTGTGACCTTGGCACGATATGCGTCCCAGCCACCGAGAATCTGGAGAGATCCGAATGTATGAGGGAAAAAAAAACATGAGGCACGGGAACTAGACAACATACCGGTAAAGAGATTCTGCGTGCGGATTATAACTGAGTTCAATAAGAAGGGCGTTCTGCCGGATGTTGGCAGGAAGGCGTTTCAGTTGAAGCGCTTGGAATCCTGCCCATCCCAGCAAAGGCGAATGCGTGGATGTAAATTTACGCAGATGTTTGACCAAGTTTTCGTCAGGGCATGCAGCGCTCATGGCTTGTTGTTTCGCCCCTGAAATTTGCGCAGCCGTATGATGGCAGATCGCCTTGTGAGAAGGCCAGTGCGATCTCTGACACTCGGGAGACTATGGCGATGATGTGAGCACAGGCGCAGCACTGCCTCATGGGCACAATAACGTACACAGTATTGAGTCGTCATCTGTACGAAACGTGGTCAGATAATGATCGTATGCGATCATATCGCAGACTCACGCATCCACCGCAATAGCGGAATTTCTGTATAGACGGGTTCTCGACTGCACCGCAGGTATCGCAGATGCGGTATCCACGTTGCTTTGGAGCGGCATGAGTGGGAGGGGAGTAATAGTTGGCTGCAGCGGGTGCCATTTGATCAGATGAGGTATTGTTAGGCTGCGAAAGACTCGAGGAGATTGATGTCGAACCTCTGCCATTGTTTCGAGTGTTTTATAGCTGGAGGGGGTGATCGCTGTGTCCATCTTGGGCCACTCCGTCAAGAAGCGCGTATGAGACCACCGGTGGAGAACAAAAAAGCCACCCGAAAGTTTTTTGTTTTAACGGAGACTGAAGCAGAACACGGCAAAGTCTTTTTGTGTTGGTAGTGAGGGACTACATTACAGAAGATCACAGACAAACGGGTATGCGGCTTCTTGAAAGCAGAACACAATAAAGGAGGGAGAAACAGGGAAGATACAATTAGACGAAAGAGGAAATAAAGCGGGGCAGGACACCTCTCCGATCCCACGTCGCACGTTGCCGGCAACACTCTAATTGTTCACCAATTGTTGGCTGGCTTGTCATGGGTGGGGTTCATTGCTTCCCTGTCCTGGTTTCTTCTTGTCATGGGATGATACCGGATCTATGGCCGAACGCGCGGTTTCACGCCATGGCTGTCCCGTGAAATTTTAATCTTGCGCCCGCCCGAATCGAGAAACCTCAAAGAAGCCTGTACTCCCGATTTCGGATCGTTCCAGCTGGCCCATATCCGCCATCGATTAGTACCCTGAATCCAACTTTCCAAGAATAGTCTATCTCGTTCCGTCTCACAAAGTTGTGGCGTCTGTTTTATTGTTAACCTCCCTGTGCGTGTTAAACCTTATCCACCGTGTGGTGACCATCCCTCCCCCGTCATACTTTGGCTCTCATCTGAGAACCGAGACCGAAGTAACTCTAAGTTTTGACACTCCTTTCGCCTCTCGTTTCGACGTGGGACGTCAAGGGGTGTAAAGGAACCGACGTCGAGTCAGTTGTTGATCGCAGACGTCGAGGAGCGTTTTCACAGCGAAGCACATTTACGGTGACTGACCTTCTTATGTTAATTCGCCAATCCCAATCTCAACGTTAGTCTCATCTGGGAGACATTCCCGATCGACTTCCCAAAGTAAGTCATCTCTGGGCCTGTAGGAACGGGAAGAACATCAGTGCGATCGACATCGAAGCTCGGGGTGTCAAAATGGATTTATCACCGTCGAAATCCGATCCACAGTGGAAGGCCACGCGTTCGAATCACGCTGGCTGTGCCATCGGGGTGCCTTGTCTAATTGTTCTGCGATGGGACATGAGGCTATATATGTTTGCTTCGACCCGCGAACCCGTGAGTTGCGTTATACTGTCAACTTTCCTTACTTCGACGCCTCCTTTGTGGTGGCCTTCGCAGCGTTCCCGGTGGCGGTTCTGGACATAGCAAGGCTTCGCGTGGAGAGAGGAAATCTATAGCGGTGCCCACCCAATGCGAGGTAACGCAAAATATCATTACCAATTGTTCCGTTACTCGGAAGCGGGTCGTCGTGATGCAGGATATAACTACCCCTTGATCTAGGAAAATGACATACCATCACGAGTGGGGGAGTGGTCAAACATTAGAAAGTTGGGGAACCGCTGTCACAATTCACTTTATCAAAAGACTAGAGAATATAACCAGAACTTGTCATCATGGGGTGGGTGGTCGGTATTCCTAGCTTCGTGACCAGAACAGTGACGAATGTTCTATGACTAGTGTTAAGTGTACGAACAAATGCGTTACGTGATATATAGAGATAGCTGGGTGGCGAGGTGCTCGCATGCTTGGTGTTTTGCACGACAGAGACGTAGAAACTTGAGCTTGGAGAATTTGAGGCACACGGCTGACACAGCCACTTCATGATTACACTGAGCTTCTCGGCATCGGCCGATCGCTAAGATTTGGCTGATCACTCGACATCACTGACTTTATAAGCCTGCAAGCCCTCTCAGAGCTCTTTCCTTCTGACACTACCGCTACCGTTCGTTCATCGACTAGAATTAAAGTTTATCATTCAACGATGTCGGATCCACTGCCTCTTGGCCATTTCCTCAACCAGCCTCGTCCGGACTTCGTCGTCGGTACAGCGGAGGGCTTTGTTGACACAACCACTCTTGCCGCACACGATTTCGACGTTGATACACGAACTGGATTCATGCCTCCAGATCCCCCAATTGGCCGTCTCCACATCAAGTGGGAGCCATGGGAGACCATCCTTGACCAAGCCATGTCGATGAAACTGCAGCTGGCAGTGAAACCCGGTCTTTCTGGGGACGAGATCGCACAGTCTGCCTCGTGGCGAGAAACAGTGCGCAATAACGTGAGTTATTTATTTCCTGTCCCGCTCATAATTACCTGTTTTACTCATCTCGTCTTCCGCATGTGTCACTACGCGCCTTGTGTCATCGACCTACTTCATCCAGTTACCCATGCTTTCAACCAAGGGCCTTACAACCTCCGAGCTGTTGCTTCGGAGAGCTCATCATGTGCTCACGTTCATCATGCACATGTATATTCACACACTCCCACTTGACGCTGAGATTCGTATCCCACCTAATATTTCCATCCCGCTCCTTGAGGTTGCGTTGCATCTCCAGCTCCCACCTGTTGCAACATATTCCGACACCGTTCTCTATAATTGGGCTCTTAAATCTCCCACAGATGAGGCGACTCCACCCGCGCTTGATAACCTCCGCAGTCAGGACCTCTTCACGGGTACAAACGACGAGCAGGAATTTTACCTTGCTTCCTCACGCATCGAGATCAGGGGTGTGGAAGCCCTCGAACTTATGCGCGCTACAATGGACGAAATGTTCGTCGGAGATGATATTGCTGTTCGGCGGATCACGGGATACCTCCGCCAACTTGCCTCCGTCGTCGACGAGCTGACAAGCATTCTGCTGAACGTCAGAAAAGGTTGCGATCCCGAGTTCTTTTATCACAGCATCCGACCTTGGTTTCGTGGTGAAGATTCTGATCCGATGAACAGGAAGTGGGTTTTTGAGGGGCTCGACGAACACCCGGAGATAGAACCGCCGACGGACTTGTCCGGACCGAGTGCTGGTCAGAGCGCGCTAATGCACGCTCTTGATATTTTCCTTGGTTTGGACAACTGCAACGTTGGTGGAGACTCCGTGCACGACGACAGATGGACGCTACTGCGCCGCATGCAGATCTACATGCCGAGGCATCACCGTAACTTCTTGCGTCACCTAACTGCTAACCCGAGGCCTGTACGGAACCTGGTGATTGGTGGAGCTCCAAAGCTCGTAGATGCATACAATGACGCGGTGCGTACCGTCAAGCAGTTCAGAGACGCTCATATTCGTATTGTCGCGCTGTACATCATTGGACCTGCGAGTCGGGAGAGGACGGCAGCGAAGGAGGCAGAGCAAACAGGGTTGGAAGGGCAGAGGCCGTCATTAAAGGGAACAGGAGGGACTCATTTGGTGCAGTTTTTGAGGGGGGTGAGGGACAAGACTGTGGAGGCTGTGGTTGGGGAGTCGAAATCAGCACCATTACTCTAGTGGGGTTGTACTAGCAAGAGTCAAGTGAAGGCGATTTTTCCCTTCAATCGCGAGCGGAGAAATAAAAAGTTACCACTAGTCCTCGTGTCCTACTACCCCAGTGCCTCGAAATGGCACCAACCCGCTGCTTGCGCTCCCGGGTGTCTAAAATACTACAGAACTGAGCCGTCCGCTTCGAAGTGCTCAGCAAACGTTGTTTGTTACGAGGCCACTGAGGAACGAAGGGACTCGTCCTTTGAAATCCGGGCACGCCAAATTTTGGGTAGCTCCGAAATTCCAGAAAGTCTGGGATTTGGCCGGTTCGGGTCCTTATTTGTAATTCCCGCTACGGTAGTAGTGGATTTTTCATTCCCCCCCCAGAACGCGTTTTGGCGGGCGTTTGCACGTTTCCATAGTTTCTATTTGGCGCTGTTTGTAGTATCTTGTTTGGCCTCGGTGCTTGTTGTCTACATCCCGAGATCCGACTCCGTATGTCCTCGTTCCCTCCTCACTCCATTTGCCGTCGACGCTCTGACACAGGTCTCCTCGAATACCTGTCCGCTCCCTCCGGTCTCGTTGATCCGCAGATCCAGTGTTTCCCGCATAGGGGAGTCCTTGGGTGAATTTATGCACCAGTCTTTTGCGTCGTTTGACGCGGTTCCTGAAATTGCTGTAATACAGCAAGACGATAGGGTTGTTGGCCCATCGAATGTTGACGAACGTGCTGCGTTGCGAACGGATGATGGGGCCGAACCGCTGGCGGGCCCATCGAACGTTAATGTGCGTGGTGTGTCGTGATTGGATGATCAGGTCGAATCGCTGACGGTGGCGGAGAACGCTTTGCACAACGCTCTGGGTTGTATCTCCGAACGAAGGCATGTATTTGTGTTTGAGAAGGACCGTGTCGTTCTAAGGAACATGTGTTCATTGCATGGTATCAGTGGTGAGCTGATGGACGATGTTGCCCGCTGTTTTGGGTGGATGGTCGACCATTTGTTTTCAGGCGCATGTGCGCGCTGTGGGGATGTGCAAGAAGGTTGTATTGGGTTGTATGAAGATTCAGTGTGTGCTGACATCGCAGCGGAGATGACGACGGCTTCTCGTATCATACGTTACGTGCTCGAGCGTGTTTTGACTCGTACCACATTTTATTCGACTGATTCACTCAGGGATGTCGTTGGCGTTGTGGTGCCGGATTCTATCGGGGAAACCTGCGATCGGGAAATTCTAGTCGCTCGTTTGCAGAGCTATCGTTCCTCCCTTTGTTCACAACCTGACTGCGATGATCCCGTGAAAATGTTCGCGCAACTCGAATGGCTCTCCAAGGGGGCGCTTGTGTTTGTGCAGACAGCATGGTCTGCCGCTTGACGGTGATCGTGAAACGCTGCGAGACGGCTTGGCGTTGCATGTTACACGTGGTGAGTGTGCATCGAGCGCGGATCCACAGGAAGCTGTTTGTGCCACTGTTGTGCGATGTTACCTGTCGGACTCGGATGCCCGTTCGTTCGAAGGGTTGGAGCTTCAGGTGCGTTTGTTGTCCGATCTGGTCCCTCGTCTATCACTTCGTCCTTTACGGCGTCTCCTGCGTGTGCACGCAGTAACGTTCCGCCAGGACGCTTCTCTGAGCAGGTGTCGGCGCACTTTGAGCGTGTTCGTTGATCGGCTGAGTAGGCAGCGCGCGCCAGAAACTCCTGGTTCCTCGAGAGACGCTGCGTGGCCTACGCTTCTTTCCGAAGACGAGGGGACGAATCTGTTGAGAACTTTCGTGCAGGAGACGTCGTCTGATAATCTGCGTGAGTTTGTGTGCGCTTGTTGCAATGGCATACGAAACGTGAAACAACGGTTGGAGGTGTCCTTGGATGAGGTCGATCTGAATTTGCTGCGGAGCCCCGATCTCCGTGTTGTTGACGGCAACGTTGTGGATGATCAGTGGCTTGATGCGGCATGCGAGCCTCCACCGTTGTCCGCTTTTGGGGAACACTTGCATGGTCACAACAGATTTTTTTGGATTTAGGACGGGTCTGAATTGTTAACTAAATGTCAATCCTGTACTTTGAATAGAACTTAACATTAAAAAAATGCCTGAACTTCATGTCTGAATGAACCTCTAGATGTTGGCTGAAATTTGGTGTATGGACAAATATATTAACTTGTTCGAAATTTGAAGTCTAGCCACAACTCATACAGTGGTGCAAACTTCAAGTTGGGGATTCACATGCTGGCTCGGACAATAGTTAAAGTTTCATCATAGTTACAGCTGTGCCCAATGTCGGAAAAAGCTAAGGTATCATTCTAATGTGGTTATGTTGTAATGGCATGTGAATTGAATTACTAAGCATGATAATGCGGCTTAAAATGGCTTTACAATCTGGGGTTGTAGGATAACAATCTG
>JBBPNN010000921.1:0-14019 GCA_038090935.1 Hortiboletus campestris | reverse complement strand
ACAGGATACTTTACTCATTGTTTGTCATGAAGCTCTAACCGATTAAAGCTAGGTTCTACACATAGCGTAACACACTGTTTCTACCTACAAACTGAAACAACCCTAGAGCATAGCTCCTTAGGTTGCCAACAGATCCTTTGACTCGTAGAGGAAGCATAGAGAATAGGCTTGTCAAGCCAATGGAGTCCTTCTTATAGTGCTTTAGGGGTAAACACCAAGAGAACTAGACTAGAGTTCTCTGGTGCTGGCATTGAGCCTTAAGTACCTACTAGAGGTATGTACATGTTGTGACCATATCTAACGATCCGGGGATAAAAGGAGAAATGGGCATAGGGTGAAATGGAGATGAAACATGTGAGGCCAACACACGGTGTGGCAGAATGGAAGAGAAGCATAACATGTGTGGAACATATGTATCAAGGGAATGGAATGGAAGCGTGATCAAACACTTCCGTGAAGAGGTGAAACATGAAGTGTGAAATTGGAGAAGAGGAGAAGTCTCGAGCGTGAAACAGAGTGAAGAAGTGAAATGACTAATACACACGAGATGAGGGTGAAGTGTGAAGAGAAAAGATTGTCTGTTGTATATGTAGAAAATGTTAAGTCCAACGAACATAGGGGTACAGGAATATACTGATTGTAACACGAACCCCCTGGGTCAAGCCTATCTGCCCATAGACCCACACACATTACCTCTTAAGGAAGGTTTGTTGTTCTTCAGTGGCCTGCATCTACCTTGCACAAGACTGCACTCAGTCTTGAGCCAGTTGCAGCACACACAGGCCTTACTGGTCCCCTTCTCACACTCACTTGCTAGCCCAGCCCTCTTGCACACCTCACAGGTGTTTACGGAACTGAGCAGCCTCGGCTGCCAAGTTGAGACCGGCAAGGCCTGCTTCTTTGGCACACCCACACCCTCTCCTTCCTCATCCTCCTCATTTGTGCACCCCCACTAGACCATTAATTAGACCTATTCCATTATGAGGAACGTCTTCACTTACCTTGAGAACAAAGAACACCACTGATGGCATGTCCAATGATGCTGCCATCGCCCCAGCCACCGGCACCACCACCCGCTTGACCTCTGCTGCATCCACAATGGACCCCTGCATCGGCAGAGGAATCTCAGTCAAGGCTGGAGGGGGCAGAAGAGCATTCTTCCTCACGATCCACTCTGCCTAATTCCTCTCAGCATTCGTGATGGTTGTCACCACTTTGTCTTCAAGCACAGTGTCTAGACCAAGCTCATTCACCTTATACTCAGCTAGGTCCCACTGATCCTGACTGACCATGATTAGCTACTTGGACTACTGAATTCTCCTATTACTTACCATCACCTGCCCAAACTCCACCACCCATTTGTCCCGCTCCTCTCTGAGGCTCTCCCTATCCTCCAGTGCAGTCCTCACTACAGCCTCTAGCTGGTCTGTTGCCTCCTTGAAGTGCTGGTGAACAGCCTGTCGGTGAACCATTCTGGCATTGTTGAGCCAGAGGGAGTTGAGTTGGTATTGAAACTGGGGCATGATAATGTATGGGAAGAAGAGAAGTTGAGTGGAGTAAGACCATACAGACAAGTTATATATGCCAACCTGGCTTACTACATGTTTCCAACTCTGCATTGTCAACCAACTTATGTCAGCAGGTTGAGTCTGACTGGGGACAGTCAGTAGCTAAGTCCCCAGTGGATGTACATAATTTGTTCAATTAGAACACAAACATACACACAATGTGCGTTAGCTCAGTGATGAGCTTCATATTCCTAACAGCTCTATCCTTCTCAGAAGGTTTCTGTTTGAACAACAGTTTTTGAACAACAACTCAAGTAATTTTCTGGACACTCCTGAACATGACTACCCCCAGTACAACAGCAAAATCAGGGTCTTCAACTCTGCAGCTGCCATGTTCTATGCACCAAGTGACATCAGTGGGCTTCATGGTATGCAACAGAAGTTCATTCACTCCACCCCTCTCTGAAGAAATGAAGCCCCACATCACAACTGTGCATTCGTGAATGCAAATCCAGAGACAGACCCAATGAATGGTCTGGATGTTGTGCACATCCTCACATTTTTTTCCTTCCATTTCATGGGTTCATATTATCCATGCACAGTGGTGCACTGGTTTATCCACACTGGGGACAAGCCTGATGAAGACATAGGGATGTGAATTGTGCACCCACAGTCCAATCAGAGAAATCAACCTGATGTGACTATAATTCATATTGATAGCATCTACCATGCTGTGCATCTCATCCCTGTGTATGATAAACATTTTGTCCCCTCCCATCTTCAACCATATCATTCATACAATAGCTTCCGACTGTTCTATGTGAACAAATTTGCTGATTATCATGCATTTGAGATCACTTCATAAATAGAATTTACAATATTTATCCATTTTGAGTACTAATTGCAGTACTTGTATGTATTTGTGAGCATCTCACTGTTGCTTGTTTCATTACACTTGGGAATACTTAGAACAACTTGGCACATCAAAGATCATTTACTTGGGTAAGTAGTCAAAAAGTTCACAAAGTGTAGATCAGTAATTTGCAGGTTTGCTGATGACACCAACCATCCACAAAATGACTGGGTTGAATGGCTCACATTAGCAGAATTTGCCCACAATCAAAAGCCTACCTCCATGAGCAGATTCTCTTCATTCATGCTCAACTTTGGACAACAACCAAACATCAGAGGAGAACAAAAAAAACAGGTCCAAAATGAGTCAGCAAAAAAATTCGTTGAGATGATGCAAGGAACAATTAAGCTGGCAAAGGAGTCATTGAAACACACCACTGAGGACATGAAAAGATTCTATGATTCGAAAGTTCGTCCTTCTGTGGAATACAAAAAGGAAGATCTCATGCTCTTCGAAGGAACCAATATACAATCTGATCATCCTTTGAAGAAAAGTTGGTGATAAATGCTTAGGCATCTGCATGGATATGGCATACCCATGTGGGTCGTGGGTATGGGCACCTGTGGGTGTGGGTGTGGATTGGACTTTGGCAACCCATGCCAATATCCATACCCACCATGTGGATTTGTTATTGTCATGGATATGTTGTACACTTGTTGCTAGTACATATATTTTTACTATACTTGTTGCTTCAGTTCATACTAAATAGTACACTGTAGTATAGCAATATTAGGTAGAAAGCCATGCAATGTGGGTGTGTCAAGTCCTGAAAAACTTTATTGTACATATACATGAAGTGTTTGTACAACATTCACATTTTTTCTGTTTGACAGCAAACATGCTATTAACAACTGTCTTACCACTGTGCCCATGTTAACCTTGTTGCTTCTTCACCCCCCCCCCCCTCACTACCCCAGCCAAGTCATGTCTTTTTGCCATTGATGGCAGAACCAGACCAAGATTGCTTTGAGCTGGTCCAAACTGGTCCTAACAAAAACTGACTTTTTATCATGTGATCCTGTGGGAATTATTATTTGAACCTGCAGGCTAAGATTTAGTACATGCATGTGGTGTCCTTCTTTGTGATCACTGTTTGTTGTATCACAGATGAGCTGAATGACTTCGTCAAATGAATGTTTGTTGTCATTCCAAACGATGACGGAGTATTGGTCTCTCTACATGGGATCTGCAGTAGGCTGAAGCCGAAGATCAGCCTCATTCGAGAGCATGCTTGGTTTGTCTGGGGAGCAGTTAAAGGTGTCAAGAAGAAAATCAAGGGCATAACCGATGGTGCGAGCCATGTTATCTCTGAGTTCTGGAGGGAAGGCGGCACGGAATGGATAATAAGGAAACGAAGGAATGTCTACATCAGAGATGGTCCTCGGAAGTACTCTTGGGGTTGAGTCAGGAGCGGGGATGAAGGAGTCAAAGGTACCATCGGAACTATGGAGGACAGGGTGGAAAGGACATTGAAGATCACAACGCCAGGCTTCAGCATCACCACAGTCACAGCAACCACCCGACTGTTGTGCAATGAAGAAGCTGACATTATGGTCCTTGTGAGGGCTGGAATGGAAGCAGCGACTGCAAAGAACACAACTCTCGTCAAGGGCACAGTCTCTAATGGAATAGGATTAAGATGGAGGTGGGAGAATGGGAGGCGCGATGCTCACTTGCACCGGAAACAGCTCTCTATTGAGAATCTATGATTTGATAATTATCATCTTATCTTGTCTGGGTCGCTCTTCATGATTACTAATACATTCTAGACCCATGACATCACAAGTTCTAGACCTTTATGACATAACTATGACACCATTTCTATTCTTATCCAGATAGTGTCATATCATGTGATTATCACGCCATGATGGCTAACAGCCAATGGCCTTTATCTCTCATTACTGCACATTGCACCATTCGTTCTCACAATTATTTCACAATCATACCACCTTCTCTATTTAGAAGGATATCACAATAGATACAAACAGTAGCTAGACACTACTTAAACCCAAGTACTTTCGTACTCAGAATCTAAGCTCTTCTCTCCTACCACCGAGTGAATAGCTACTCAAGCAACAGTCCTTCATACTGCGAAGTACCTAAGTGAGTATTCTCCTCACTGGTTCACCCTTCGCTGTTGTCTCTGCACCAAAGGAGAATTTGCACTCTCCTTACTCTCTCCTTTGGTGAATGTGACCACAAGGATGACCCGGCACGATTGGGTGTTCTGAGCCTGCACCTGCAAAGCCGAGTTCTGCCTGAACTTGACCGAGAGTGGCATGCATGGGGAGACTGCAGTTGGAGAGTGGAAGGAAGAGATGGGCATATGGTCCCCAGAAAGCATTGTAAAGTTCTGATAGGATCTCTGCGCGGGTTGCAGGCGTGAAGACTATTTACATGAGCCAGGCATTGTTTCGAGGGCAAAGCAGAGACGAGACCTGAGAGGATCGGACAGCCGGTCGCGTGGGTTCATAGTTGGAGGGAATATGGAGTTGAAGAAACCCATAATTCCAGACATGGTTGTGGATGCACTGCTCGATGACGGAGGCAGCGATGACAATGACGACGAGGGCAATGTTAATGATGGTTCATGCAATGCGACAATCATGATGGTCCTGCCTCCCGCACGTCTGCAGTACCGTCCCCAAACGCCGTTAGTAACATGGGTAGAATGAATGTAATGTACGGCTCAAAGAGCCGTCCGAGGGTTGATGACAGCATCTTAAATGCAAACATGGCGCCTTGACGCGTTTTCGAGAAATCATGCAAGGACCCTGGGCTTCTTCTTTTGACATACTGAAAACGACAAGGCAACTGGACACTTACCTTTCGGTGGACGAAGCACGAGAACCGTCTGCCGTGGATTCCTTAAGGCTGCTCCATAGAAAACGTCCACCTGGAAGGAAGTGGATATCGATTCTGCAACTACGGCCAGGTAGTAAGAACGCTTGTGAAAGAATCGACCATCCAAGTAATTCTTTTTCTTGGAACAGAGACTGTGGGGCAGATCAAGCAACCTATACGAGAGCAACTCCGAGAGTGCGATGTACAGAGGGCATCTCAATGCAGAGGTCCACCCCGAAATATTTTCCGTCCTTTTTTACAGTGATTTTGTTCGCCCAACTACCCACGACATGGATATCTGATATGGTGGTTCAAATGCTACCGGGTAATTTCCAGAGATAGTCAAAAGTAGAAGAATAAATAGGGTAAAGCAGAGGAGATACGTAGAACTATGAGTCCTCAGGTATTAAGTCCATGGTAAGAGTCATACCACTCATTGTCTTTGTTTTTTCTTTATTTGTGAGTGATACTACTCTGCTTGCGGCGTTATGGACATCGCGTAATTGCCCTTGTTTGGAAGGGGCCAACTTGCTCGACAACGCATCAATCTGTGTTGCCAGATTATACATCTCTCACAGAAAATCCACTTGGTCATTCTTTTCTCTGAGGTCAAAGTCTTTCTGATGAATGGAGACCTGTATGCTCTTATCAGTAACACACCCCCAACATAGCTATGGTCACTGACCGGCTTACGGTCATTACAAGTGTCACCGTCTCCAACTTCCATTACGATATATCGAGATGCGACCATATTGGTGTCCACATAGATGGCGACCACAAAAAAATTCCTTGTCGAGGCAGGTCGTAGGAGAAATTGTCCAGTACAGACAAGTGCAATCACCTGGACGAGCATTCGGGAGCGATCATGCTCGTGCCTATCCGAAATGACTTCACAAATCACAAACGGAATTTGAAACTGAGAAGAGATGACCATGGAATCACTTCTGGGTACAAATTTTCGAAAGGTGTTCGGTGGATTTTTGGTTTCCACAAAGACCGGGAAACCCCACGAGGTGTCTCTAGGGGATCATTGGTGGCAACGAAGAAGAAACACGAGGGTGTACTTACTGCTGGTACGTAAATCGGCGAGAAAGGACAGAGAAAAACGGAGGATGGACAAAGTGCATGGCGAAGCTGCTCCACTTGATAGATGAAGAAATCTTGTGGCCGGAGATCCTCAACACGTCCTCATTGAACCTTCGGAGAAGGTTATAGAACGCCGCAAATTCCCGATGCTTGACCAATGCTGGTGATTCAGTTTCGACAGGTGTAAAGATGCGCTCAAACTGCATCTTGTACCGCTTCCGTGCAAATTCGTAATCCAGATTGCTCTCGACATCGCTTGCCTGGATGATCTGGAGTAGCATCGAGAATATTGAGAGATAGTCCATACCTTATAGCAATGTGGCCTTTCCAGAGCATCATGTATGTCCTTGAACATAGGTGGAAGCCCGGTGATGTCCTGCATGAATGCACCACCTTTCTGATTCTCCTCTACATCTGTTGTAGCCCATGACCCGAGCGGCTTGATCTTTACTTGTAGATGTTCAAATAGCACCGCATGATCCTGTCTCAGCTTTTTGGTCGCATTTGTGAACTGCAGGGACACTGAAAAGTAAAGTAGTTGTCAGCATGAACCCGCAGAGCTTGAAAGACTATATCACTTACGATCGGGAGATTTGATCACTAAGTAAGCGTGGTCAGGGGAGAACTGGTGCGCTAATAGGCAAACTATTGTCGTGGGTTCAATGGGCAACCTATTTTCCACATTTTGGCATTTCTGCTTAGCTTGACATAAGAATGTGTCGCCCTCCTTGAACATTGCCTCCGGTTGGGTGAATAGGACCGGATTTTTAGCTTGTAGAACGTGCAATCGTCCGATATGACTTTAGTGGAGAATGTCCTGGTCTCGGCAAGGGTTTGGCGAAGCTTTGAGAAGAGGTCAATTATACTTATATTGGGATCGACCGAGATTCGCAACGGCAGGCCGTCCCATAGGACATAGAACCAAACCGATGACATCAGGAATTTTTTTTGGCGGTAGCACTAGTGCACGGCAAAGAAGGGGTGGTGTAAATTTACCACGGTTAATCTACTGTAATTTACCGTAATTTACATGTCGAACGATATTCTGCATGCGTGAGTGACAGAATGTTTGGTGTGAATGGTGGAAGCCTACTCACCATTGAAGAACGTTGTCGGTAATGCATATGTTTGAAGGTTCCAGAGAATAATACCGTACGCGGAAGTTGGATAAGGGCCTGCCTCGTGAGCCAGATGAGTGATAAAAGCCTGTCGAGTGTGACGACGTACCAGGAACATCGCCATAGGCACACCCATTTCGAGGCGCATCTCTTTGTTCCGTTACACCGTTCAAGACTTTCATAGTTTCAATATTTATTGTACTGTTACTACTAACTATCGTAATACTAGGCCGTGGCCACTATGTGGATGGGAAATGAAAAGGTGGGAAAGAAAAACAATAGTGGCAAAGTGGCTGCCTAAATAGTGCGCCGCGAGGACGTGTCTAAGGTAAGTTCGAACCCAGCAAACGGAACGAGAGGTCACGTGTCCAAAATCGCTGGACACTATTTATTGGGGGGGATTCTCACGCTCAACTTTTCCACTTTCCACCATGATCTAAGCCACTCGTCAAGTGGCTACTATACCTCTACTTACCTCCCTTACGATGTAGACTAGTGTCGCAGTAATGTATCGTAGCACTATATTAATACAAAAAGACGGGCAATTTGCAAGTCAAAAGAATAGGCGTCTCTAGTTGCGTCTCTAGATTCGATCCTGGTTATCGAAGACAATATTCGAGGTACGTCACTCCTTATTGTCGTTCGTCTGTTGCTTAATGTCGATCGTTTGAGCGACAATCGTCGTCAAGGATGTCATCAGAGTGCACTTTGTCCCAAAGTACGTCACTCATTATTGTCGTTCGTCCAACTCTCTTACTATGCTGCCAGAGATGTAACATTGATCCGTCGGTGTGTGTGCTTCCCCAGTCTTATTGTCGGTCATTGGAATGACAATTGTGAAGGATGTTAGACGGGACGGATGATATATCCTTGTTCTGACGTACGTCACTTATCATTGTCGTTCGTAAGGCTTGAATGATCAGAACGTTTGAGACTAGTTCCGTGCATATAAGCCGCCTCCTTCTCTTGTTCGATAAACCCTACCTCCGATCGATACACCCATGCTTCAAGCCACCAATGTATGGATCATTTACCACGCTACTGACCCTGACTAAAACCCATCCAGATATCTCAAAAGTTCACTTTGACTTGTCACACCAACGCGGTCAATGCACTTGCAATCCCCAAGGGTCTCTATTATTTAGTGGAGGTAGATATATCTCTGACATTCGTGGCATTTGTATCTTATGTCTGCCGCAGGCAACGACAGTCGCATAGTCATTTGGAACCTCTCCTCGGGGGATCGTCCTTCAAGCAAATCATATCATTCGCTATAGTATGCGTGTTCATCAACATTTTGATGGGTTACGTTCCTTCTTCGTTCCCCCGTCTTTCTGACCTGAAACCGGTGATCCAAGGGTCTCCGATGCTTCGTTACGATACTTCCCCGCTTGACAATGTACTGATTACTCCTGTAGCTAGAGATCCCGCTCCTGTTTCCAGGAAATCGTTGACGGAGCGAACAAAGGGGATGTTCGAACCCCCTGCCGATAATGTGCTCACTGTAGTTGACGATATCGCTACTCACTCCGAGTGACTGTCTATATACTCGCCCCTTTTTTTTACATTACCGTAGCACCATTATCATTGTAATGCGATTCTCACGTGTGTGCCGATCGCGAGTGGTCCACCTTTCCACACACAGCCCACATCTTCATTCATTTCCAAAATCGGCGACGACAGATCACGTGCCGAGTGGCACCCACCACGTTTCCCAAATCAGCGCGCACTACAAAACCCGCTAGGCGCGTCACCTTGCTTTCTTCTTCTTACTTTCATCCCTCGACACACCGTAGTCAGTAGTTTAGTCAATTAATTCGACTCATCGTAGAACCCTACCGTAGTCTATTGGAATATACTGCTAAAAAACGAAGGTCAATGGTCATTGTACCGATGTTGAACCCGTCGCTAACGAACTTACATAGATGTCTACTGCGCAAAGTGTATCGAATGCTTGCGCGTCAAGCAGTGGTAAGAGTGCTCAAATGCGTGTCGTACTCAACACTGATTCATTTCTTCGTCAGGCTCTGTCAGTTTGTTGGACAACCCAAATGCCTGGGCGCTGGTGATGCAATGGGCGGAAGACGTGATCAACTTCCCAACTCTGACGCGAACGATGGAGGACACGTTTGGGAACCGCTATATCTATTCGGAGTGGCAGGACCTCATGTCCCAGGTGTTTGCACTCTCGGAGGAAGACGACGGCGGAGCCGCCGCTGCTGTCAAGGCCGCTATGGATGCACGTGGGATTGTACTTTCCGGTGTCAACCCGCCCCCCGGGCCTTCGGCGCCCCAGGCTATGGACGTCCCTCAACCTCAATTTGACGCATCAAATCGTCGAGTCAAGCGGAAAGCTTCTCTCGATGGGCGCCCCGCTCGTGGTGGCGGCCGGGCCTCGCTCCGAAGACCTACCAAGCGAGCCCGCCGTACAGCAGTGCGTTTATATTCTATCGATTCGCTACACTATGATTGACCGAAGCCAGGTGCATCGCTTCATCGACGCGGAAGCGCAGGTGGAGGACGAAACGGAAATTTCGGAGGAAGACGGTGAATCATATTGCGATGGTGTCGACGTATTCGCGCTTATCTAGTACAGGTGACTTTATCGAAACAGATGACAGTGGAGACCAGGGTGTTATGTCGCCCCGTGTTATTGCGCCTGTTTCTATACAGTCCGCGGGGCCTTCCACGTTCAAACGCGCTGTCGACGCAATAGCTGACCGGTATGCCCACGATCTGGACCAGCAAATACGCCCCCACGACGATGACGAAGGCTCCGCTGAGGAGACCGTCGATGATGCTCCTCCGCTCGAGCTATTGGACCCAATAGGGATTTGGGGCTCGATTCGGGAGTGGATGTTTGACGAGCTACGTTATGAAATTCTACTGGACAGAATCGATTTTCAATACGACCACGACCCGAAAATTCAGTATTGGGAAGACTTCCTCTCGCGCCTTACTTTTCAGGCCGATCTAGATAAGCGGGAAGAATTATTCATGTCGATCCCGCTCGCGGAGCATCTCCACCGACTATCTAGTTATCTGCCCCGTGTCACTAATCATTCGGATTCGCTTCGTACCTCTCCCTCGCCAGCCGACGTACTACCTTCGCCCGATGGCATGCAAAAAATGTGGATTGTGAGCATTGTACCTCGTACGTTTCTACATAATTCGTATAATGAACAAGTTTACTAACCTCAAACCAAGGTGCGTCAGCAAATTATATCATCAGGGCATGGAATCAGGCTGGCCTCCCGGCCACGCTCCATCAACTTCTCGCTGGCCGTGCCGTCGTATGCGCTACGGATCCCCGAACCTTCCTCCGCGCGGTTCCGCCATCGCACTCCGACTGTGTGCGCGGTTGGTCGTTGGTGCCGTTCGAGGATCGCATATCCTCGCTTCCTCTATTCGGTCGAGCAGGATGCAGAACCCCTCCCACACCAGGATGGTATACGGTGTCAAGACGCGGGCTTTACCATCGTGACATCGCATATGGCCTCCTGTTTGACGAGGAGTTCGGAGAGCTTCATGTCCTTGTCGCTTCACGGCGGTTGAAGTCCTCAAGGCGCCGGTCTGAGGACGATATCGGACAAGATCTCAATGCCCGCTGCCTGTTTTCTCCGGATCAGTTCCAAGGGGAACCTCGGGCCCCATATTGCGGACGGTCAAGTTATCGTTACAAGCAAAACACCTTCGTGTCCGGTCTACTCCTATTGACTCTGAAACTGAACCAGGTTACTCCCCTCCCGACCCCATCCCCTCACCAGATTTTTCTTCATGTCGCCTCGATGGTAGATCCGCCGTTCATGGTAGCTACGTATCAAGCCTATCACCAACGATTCTGGCAGCCGAACGATCTTGTCGTTGTCTTTAATTCTGCTCACCACGAGAAACGTGGCGTCCTCCTCGGGATTGAGCTGGAAAATTGCTCGGCCACAGTACGTTTACTTGAGGGTGAAGAGTATATCTTCCCCCTGTCAGATTTACGTCGCTCGTATTCCGTTGGAGATGTGGTCCGGGTCATCGAGGATCCTTTCAGCGACACACAGTGTGCACACCACCAACTCATCGGGCACTTCGGCATGGTTTCCTACATCGAATTCGCTACGGAGGAAATAACCTTGACAGAGTCCGATGGCAATGAGGTATGTCCTCTCCCACGTAACCTGTTCTACTCTTACTGTTGTACCAGTTTCGAGTCCCAGCCTTTCTGCTGGAATCATACGTACCGGAACAGTCGGTCTGGGCACCATTTAGTGTTCTCGCTCCATTTGCAGATTATTCCACCGACAGCGTTCAGATCGGCGATATAGCGCGCGTCAAGACTAGGTCCCACGAAGGATTTGTGGGGTGCATTATTGAAGTCAAACGGCTCGCTGGTACCGTCAAGATCGTTGATCAACTTGCCAAGATCCGTTCCCCTCCAGTTGAGGTGCCCATCGCGTGTGTCGAGTTTACCCCCGACTCTCGTGCGCTGCGATACACGGCGGAACGAGGCTATGATGTGAGGAAAGGCGATGCCGTAGTGGTTGTAAGAGGGGACTCTAGGGGCAAGTCTGGGACTGTCTCTCGGGTGAACCTTGACCAGAAGACCCTGGATGTTGCCTCGACTGTCAATCCATCGGTATGTGTTATGCGCACGTTGCTTCTCTCATTATCTCTCACTCAATTTGCGCCAGGCGATCTTCACGCTTCCAATCACGCACTTCGCACACGCTTTTGCTGTACGCTACCGTGATGAGAACGAGGCTTACCGTGGCAAGCAGGTGCTTATCATTGCCGGCCCGCATAAAGGTTGGCGAGGGATAATTCGCAGTCTAGGGAAGGATACGTGTGTTGTTGAGCGAGGGGCTTTCTCGATTGGGACGTACGAGAAGAATATTTTGGTCGTCAGGTAAGTGATCTGTAGCATCTTTTACCCTATTTCATTTCTGATCCTTATGTACAGGGGTATGGATGTCACTCTCGCAGGTGCAAGATTAACCCCGCTCCAGTCCCTCACAGTCTCCAGTGCATTTGCACAAGGAGATATACCAAGCGTACTGGTCAGGCAGAGGACTCCCCCTCCAGACATTCCCAGTGAGCAAGATAACATGGTAGGGCAAGACAGTGAACCTACCGGAACTTCTCACAACCCCTGGGAAACTGATGATGATGATCGCGCCTGTGTCCAGGCAGAAAGCATCATTCCCAGATCATGTAGGTTCGGTTTCTGTAGAATTGGACAGATATTCATCCATTGATTTTCTAGCATTCGACTTTCTGCTCCATCCTAGTGTGATGGTGTCCCTGGAACGTTTTCGCGCGGTCTTCAAAATCTTGCCCGGCTGGCGCGATACTTATACCGATCGTCTTGCTAAAACGGAGGTACCCAGCCCTTTCCAAGGGGCGTCTGGGCCGGTGCCTCACGGTCAGCTTGCTGTTCGCCTCACTTCTCGAACGGCGGGTGCACAGTTGCTCGTGGAAAACATCCCGGAGAGATCTTTGCGGCCTTATGCACCCGTCAAGAAAAACACACTCTGCATGGTTATCAAGGGTAAGGAAGGAGGGGGAGGGGAAAGCGTAGGGACCATTTTGTCCGCGACCAAAGTGTCCTCGAAGGAGCAGAAGGTGGTTATTAGGCGTCTGGATGGCACTCCAGCTAGCGAAGAGAGTCTCCCTCTCGCCCATGTTATATTAGTGGAAAGCGCAACATGATCTATTCACTGCGGAAACGACCTACTAGCGGTAGTAAAATCAGATCTGATGTACGAATAACTAGACCTCTAATTGTACAAAGCACAAACAAGACCAAAATCTGTGTGCATCGTCCTACCAGAGCATGGGGGATTTATTGCATGCTCTGCCAAACGTTCCGTCACATTTTGGGACATGGCGACACACCCAACTCGGTCTTATCCTGTCAAGACTCAATCCGACGGTACTCAAAATGAGTATTGCGAAGGAAGATAATAACTATTCCAAGAGTGGGGAATTATCTACAGTGGATCGACTACTTATATACAGTGAGCCATGAGGAATACATGAGGTATGATGTAGTAAATAGAATGTGATAGAAACGACTAGAAGGAGTCCATGAGTCTGTGAAGAGGTGAGAGATGTGAAATATGAAATGTGATATAGTGAAAGGTGAAAATGAAAAGTGTTCTTGACATATCCAACACCCTCAAGACATACATACATTCAATCATACTTTCTCCAGGTGACCGCTTTATTGCAATCGACAGATTGGAAGGGAAAATCATCATGCGGGGTCTCTCGCATCATTGTGAGTACTGTCTATTGAATTGTGGTACATACAGTGAGGTGCAAAACCGTTGCAATGCCTAACCCCAAACCGGGGCGCGAAGCGCCCCGCAATCACTTGTGGGAATTTCACTTTGCTTTGGTGGGAACAAATAAAGTATAAACCCTTAGCGACAACTTTGTCCCCAGGGTCATGTGATTTCGCTTACATACTGCAAAGATACATCCATTTCAAAACATCAATACCATTGCAACAGTTTTGCACCTTTTGCTTTCTAGGGTATATTAGTACTTGGTATAGCCT
>JBBPNN010000920.1:0-14036 GCA_038090935.1 Hortiboletus campestris | reverse complement strand
TTCCTCCAGTGCGGCAAAGGAATTAGGCACGGGCACACCGCGGACGACTCCTTCTTCTGGGGTAGGCATCTTTCGCTGCATGCATTGTCTTCTCAGGACTAACACGATGGGATCGCAGCTTTCTCGCCTGCCTTTCGGGTGTCCGCTGGATCGAAGCGCTATGCGCTTGCCCATTCCTGACTTTCTCTCATGCACTCCTTAGTATACCATTGCATTTACATAGCATTGTGTACATTGCTTTCCCTTGCCTACAAAGCAAAGCGTCAGTCCAAAGACCAGGCACCAGCAATAATGCTAATGATGCGCCCACCTCTGAATCTCTTGGACGCTCTAAGTGAAAAATAGTTCCCTCCCAGCATGCAGAGCAAGACAATGCAATCAGCAAGGAGAATCATGCCCCTCCACCAGCCCCTATTGCTACTGGGAATGTAAAAAACAAAGCAAAAAAGAAGGTCAATGACACTAACTTGAATGGTGCAAAGGCTACCAAGAAGGGCACTGGTAAGACTAAGCATTCAGCCAATTGTGAGCCAGCAGCAGTTGTTACCCCAAGGAGCAAGTAAGTAGCATTCATCTCTCATGCAACCACCTTTTGACATGGGACACAGAAAGTGCCAGGTTGCATAGGTTCTTGTTGTGTATATATCGTCTTTCTTGTTTTGGTTTTTGGTGTTGATTTATTGACCCATTGCTCATATATATTATATATTATCTAGCCTCCATGTACAGCAATTTATTTACTTTAAAAATACATCAGATGGCACTCTACATGAATAATTACCTTATTACTTGTGTAATCATATATGCACTAGTAAGTTGGAATGAACGGACAATGGATAATGAAATGCACAGATGGTGTCTGGACAGAAAGTGGAAGAGTGTCAAAGAGACTGCAGCATGAGGGAGATATAAAATCAATTACCTGCATAGAAGACAGAAAACAGTGGTCCTGTTTAAAATGAGATTGTCATGACATATATATCATTTTAAATGTAAATGGTAGGTCCCGATCAGAACCACTAGAAAGTGAACAAATGAGAATGGAAAGGGAGCGAACGAGAGTAGAAAGGGGGCAAACAAAGGTGGAGAGGAAGCAAACAAGAGGCTGGAAATGGAAAATGCACGACCAGGCACCCCTTTTATTGTAATGGAGACTGGCCAATTTTGCAAGGTCAGATGCACTGCAAACAAGACTGGCCATAAGCAATATTGCAAGTGAGCGGGATGGTTTGCAAGGAAAAGGATGCAATAGATAGGGGCAGAGGTGGGTTGGGGAGCAGAAATCAAAGGCAAATGTTGCAAACAGCTGGGAGACTATTATATTGCAAAATAGTAGGTGGGTTCAGTTTGCAAGACCAAATACATGTGGTGAATCTATTTTTAAGATTGGCTACATTGCAATACAGCGAGGTGGTTCATTTTACAAGGGTGAGTGGTGCGTTATTTTGCAAGACAGTATGATGAGTCAATTTGCAAGATCAGGAGATAGACAACTTACATTGCAAGACAGTAGAGTGGGGTGGGTGGGTTTTGCAAGACTGGGTGCCAAGGGTGCACAATTTTGCAAGACAGTGTGATCTGCAAGATCATGTACGTGCAAGACAGCGGGGATGGTTGGTTTTGCAAGAATGTAAGGAGAAAGTATTATTTTGCAAGCCACCATGTGAGCTAGCTTGCAAGATCAGGAAAAAGGGGACTTATGTTGCAAGACAGTATGGTGGGTTGGTTTGCAAGAGTGAACGGGAGTGTGTTATGATAATATTGCAACAGATGATGGTTGGATCACTGGTAGCTTTACCTACCTTGCAGAAGATCTTGCAATCACATCAGATCATCCGGAATGACTTGCAAATTCACACAATAGTGTTTCATACTATCTATTCTGCAAGACTTCTCTGTCTATCATTACAGTCATTTCCTGCAGTAATCTTACACCATGGCCTGTTACAGAGGTAATGGGGGTTTGTAGGTAGAAATGGTGGTCAGAAAATAGGTCTGCTTGAAGTCCGGAGCAGGGGAAATGAAGTCCTAAGGTCAAAGAAGATAGTCTAGGTGTAAAAGCAGTGTAGACAGTGATAGTCTGGAAGTCCAGAATAGTAAAAATGATATCAAGCAGTAATAGGGAGAGGTTCATGCATATGTTTAATGGGAGATCCCAAGATTCAAAAGATGTATTACTAATGGAATACTACACACTTTATAGTCCATAGGACTAAGGGAACCAGTGTCTAAACTCTAAGGAAAAGAAAAGAGGGATGTAACTATAT
Source organism: Hortiboletus campestris (assembly GCA_038090935.1). Taxonomy (NCBI): domain Eukaryota; kingdom Fungi; phylum Basidiomycota; class Agaricomycetes; order Boletales; family Boletaceae; genus Hortiboletus; species Hortiboletus campestris. The sequence goes on along the minus strand of JBBPNN010000920.1, from coordinate 11,769 downwards.
CATGAAGCAAAGGTAGAATCATACAAAATGTGTGTCAAATGAATGTAAATGATAAGCCAACATGATAAGGTTATCAAATGGAAGGGAATAAGGTTAGTCTGGACTATGGTAGTCCTGCATAGGACTAATTCAAGACTAACTTCAGACTAACAGGACTTGAAGTGGACTAATGGGGATTCAAATGGAAGTCACAGGAGAGTCATGGAAGGAGGATATACCACGGTAACAATGATATGGACAAACAGACCATGTCTATGAAAAATTGGCCAAAGATGATAGACCATCCTCTGCAAGATCATCCATTTTCAGAACCCTGCAAGGAGGTTGATTGGGTCAGGAAAGCCTTTGATGTCAGTTATAACTACCACAAAATGTCATCACACATAGAGCTAGATTCCAGCAGGATCAAGATTGTAAGTGTTCTGCATGTGGTTCAAACCTATGGGGGTAATTCAAATCAAACACAAAGTCATTTGTTGCCTTGTCATACAGATTCCAACTAGGAAATGGGGCAGCCACCAAGGAGAACAATTGGAAGTTGGTAATGGAGTTGAAGTGCAAGTCAACATTCACTTGCCATGTCAGTATTAACATTTGACATATACTCTACAAACTAATTTATATCTGATACTAGGAACTTGGCCCTCATCCCACTGGTATCTACAGGAACAAGGTGATCCAACAAGTCCTCAATGAGATCCTCTTCCCCCCAAAAAAAACAACAAAGGGATCAAATGGATAGAGTACTATGATCAGTTTCCAAAACCAGTGTGCACTAGTGGACTACAGGCAAGTGTCAGTCTGTTCACTTCAAGGAAGATGAGTACAAAGGGCTCTACAAGCAAGACCCTAAACTACTTCAATGAGTAGATGAAGAAGTAAGATATCTTGCTAAAAATTCTACAAGAGATCTTTAACAATCACAATTGGGATCACCAGTGATCTTATATGAAGGAAAAAGAGCAGAGTGGCTGGTGGTTGGAGGATGAGACCCAGTTTGAAATAGAATATCAAGGATAAGATGTTTGAGGAGTTGGATGAAAGTGTTGAGTAGGTGTGCTACCAGACTAATGGTAGTGTTGTGAGTATTGTAAGTAGGCCTGGTAGCTTTGTCCTTTAATAGCACACTTTGTCAATGATTATGGTTTACTACTCTGACCATCAAGTGCTACTGAGTCTAACTATGGGTAGTAATAGTAGAAAACCTCAGTCTATATAGTACTATATAACAGGGGGAAGACTATGGTGTCTACTGGAAATATATATACTATATAGCACTCCATAGTATACTAATTTTTTACAAATGCACCACATGTTCCCATGTTAATGAAGGATTCTAGCATCCTTCTAAGCTGTGCATGCCTACTCCCTCTGAATTAATTAATGATAAATTTGGTGATTCCAACAAGGAGAGAAAAGCATATCCCATGTCCACTTGTGTATACAAGACAATAATGGTGGTTCTGACAATAAAAGAAACATGCCTCCTACCATTGGTTGAACAAAGCTCTGTGAACATGAGCCCACACCCATGAAAAGACATTGCTGACTGTTTTACTTGCAAGTATGGAATGCAATGATATTAGCAAGCTCAGTGAGATGGTGTATGATGTAAAATTGGGTGATAGTCCAACATTAGTGGAACATAAGACAGTATCTACTGATGGTTCTGTATCCAGGAAGTGAGCACTGGCCAGTATGGTTGTCAAGAATGACAATAATGAACTACACATGGATTTACTCATATTGAAGGCTATTCAGCCACCACAAGGAATTCCTCCCATTCTGAGCAAGACTACCACCATGTCCATCAGCACACCCAAAGGTGGCAGTGCAGGGTTCAAGCATGGAAAATCCAAGTTGGCAAACTTTAAAGCTCAAACAAGAAGGCAAATGGTGAGTATCAGAAGATGGGGGGCATTGTTGGAAATGAGGAAACTGAGGATGAGGATATGGAGGATGATGGTAAGGAAGTTGATGAGGAGGAGACAGAGGGCTAAACTACATACACAAGCTAATAATGTGCTGTTGAGAAATGATAGATCTTTATATGCTATAGTGTGTTACAATAGCAAAAGTATCTCTCATTCTATGAGTACTAACATAGTGCTTGTAGCATTTGTAACCACTATGGTAGTCCCATATGGCATAACATAATAGGAGGAAGGCTTTATATAGCATATGCTTTTTTGCAGATGTTGCAAGATACTATGTAATGTACCATCTAATGCTATCAAAAATCAATGAAAATGGACATTGTTTCCCCATCCATTCCCTCCATCTAACCACTTCTTGAACTCAGAGTCTGTTTGAAAAACAAAGGATGCACGACGTCCTGTGTAGTTCAAGTTAAAGTGAGTTGTCTCTGCTGAACAGAAGACAATAATGTCTCCACTCCTCAATTCTACCACCAGACCTTGCTCATACATCACCAATGCTCCTCCTTCAAACTCTCCAATGGGCATCACCAGGCAAAGAACTAGGTCCTTTCTGTCTCTATGACCCTCTGTGCAAACATTAATATTCACCACCAATGAAACAAATGGAGCTACTGGAGGCCTTGAGTTGCCAGGCAGTGAATGCACAACACCAATCAGGATTTCATACTCTTCTGGTAGATATTCTCTTAACTATGTAGGTTCCATTAGCACAAATCAGACACTTCTGGTCAACCTTACCATGTTTTCAATCCACTGGAATGCCTCATCAAATGCTACCTTCAAGTTCTGATAGAGATGCTCATGATCATCCTGTTCAGAGGACTGGTATGGCAGTAGTTGTGAAAGATTTGTGCGCTGAGCACCTTTCACATGCAACTCATGAGGATGCACCTCAGTTGGTGCACCTTGGCCCTGTAAAGTCAAGAGTAAACTTTAGTATAGCTAATTCTCTCTTACCACTATACCTACCAACTCACCTGAGTGGTATACCTATTATACCATGAAAAGTGAACACATTCAAAAGGCTGGCTTTCATGTACAGAGACCTGTCTTGAGTATAGAACATCTTTCCCATCAAATGCACCTATGAGGTTGGCCATTAGATTCTCTTTCAACCTCTGAGGCATTGATGAACAGATGAGGGCCATCAACGTGCCATCGGAGTTTCGCAGATCGAGAGTGCTGTGAATTACTGTCACCAGTAGCTACCAACCATTCAGAATGCTCTCTTACCCTCCTGCCTCATCTATCACACTTCCAGGCAATCGTAGGTATGATGTTGCTATAGAACGTACACCACCTGGATAGAACGTCTTCACCTTATCATAAAACCTTTGAGCCATCAAAAGCTACCATATATTGTTTCAGACACTCACACGTTCCCTCAGGTCTTCCACCCCTTTCACTGCTTGTGCTCTCTCTGCATAAGTCCTTTGGATGCCAGTCCACTCCATGTTGAGGCGGCGATCACTTGAGCACAGATATGCCTGGTTGTTTGGGTGTTGCCAGTTGAACGCCGTGTTAATGACTACTGCAGGGCCATAGGGGGGGGAAACAGTGATAGCGCGGCCATCTGAGGATAATGACTGACCCTCCCACGTCGTCGGCGCACCATCAGCATCGGCAGGTCCAAAGATTTCTCCAAATGCGTCATCCAAAAAGATGGGAATTCTACAAGGCTTCCACTTCTGGCGTGCTCGTTTGGGCAGCTGGAAGTTGCTTGGGGAGCAAAAATGTCAAAAATCGAATCGTTTTAAATAGGTGTCAGTGGACGACTTACTGAGATCGAAGCCTGTCAAATGTCCTGTCAGAATCCTTCATCGACATGCAGTCAAGGACCACACCATCCATTCGGACTGTCAGCGGAACCAATTCTCGTAGTTTAGCCACAGTGGGAATGATGCACTGAACAATCAATTGGTGGACCTCTGGCAAAATGCTCAGATACAGCGCTAAGTAGAGGTGGCTCCACTCACCAGGCCTGACGCAGTTTGGATCTCGAAGCATCTTCCCAACCTCCCAAGCAATAGTGACGTTCGACCTGGTTATGACACTCTTGAGGTCCATCCCGGCAAGCAGAAGGAGAGTGTAAATTGATCCCCCTGCAGCGACATAGGCATATTTGGTGCCTCTGGTGATCCAATCCCCAAACGTTCTTGCCGACGGTGGGTTGGGCAGATGGGCAACGTGTTGCCTGTACAGTTCTTGTGAGTTGCCTCCCGTCCTAACGAAAATCGACGTTAGCTCGCAACATTTTTTGTAATATCCAATAGAAAATTACCGCTGGCATTTGAACGCGAGCTGTATGTGAGCCATCATATAGAAGAAGTCGTTTGTGACTTCGTTGCCGATCAGTTCGTGACATCGGCCTATGATGTCACCAAACGAGTCTCCCCCGTGTAGCGCACCACGGCTTTGGGAAAGCCGCCTCAGTAGACTCTCTGCCCAGGCACCTGCATTGTAAGAAGGGGAGTCGAAGGTGGCAGCTGCCAGGTTGGTGATCACAGAGGCGGCGCTGTGGTTGTTGGAGGCTGAAATCCGACTTGACTGGGACCATCGGCGGGGCATCGCTATTCCGTTACGTGCGCAAACCCGGTTAGCCATAATGGGTAGCTGAACTTGCCCTGCTTGCTGGGACCTAACCGGTTCGGTAGAGGAGAGAACCCGAGTCACAGGAGGGCCTGTTGCATTACAGGGTGCGGAAGAGTCCACCTCGGGGGAGGTGCGTGGGGTTTCGATGGGGGTCAGCAGCAGCGATCCCTGTGTCCCTGTTTCCAGGCGTTGACAGAGGTCATCCAAAGCCAACACAGAGTCGGCGTACACCGCCTGAGGATTGCTGGTCCTATAGTACTGGATTAGGTGAATAATTAGTTGTGCATCACGGGGCGAAATGGAAAGCATGAGAGAGATGGGTGTTCCTTCGCCGCCAGAAGATTCCCACGAGAGCGCCCGCCTGACGCCCGCCCCTCGCATGCCTCAGGGTGCTCGCTGCCAAGCCCACCATACAAATAGACCAAACCAGGACAAGTGCTCTCTCGAGTCTTTCACCCGCCTTGGACCAGTCTGTAGGTTCCCGGAGCGTATTGCAAACACTCACTGCTTTCCTTGTACGTTTGCCATATCTGATTGGACATCAATGCGTGTCAATGAGATGCTGGGGGGACACCAACCTTGCAGTACCGTACCAATTCATGGCAAGTATGTGACGTGCGGGTGAATGCTTACATTTCGCTCAGATCGACTTCGCCAACAAACTTTGCACGAAGCACCTCAAGCTCGTCTCCGTCAACCAAGGAATCGGGGGAGATGGAGCGCCGGTTGTCATCGAGCAAAGGCTCCTTTGGGTAGAGTCTAATGGGAACGTGGCGAGGCCCCGATGAGGTACAACACACCAGGATAAGTACCGTCCGAAGGGAGAATAGCGGCAAATCGAAGGCAGAAAGGTTGGTCAGGCGAACCGAAGTAACTAGGTGAATCCGCACAGATCGAGGGGACTAAGTACGGAGTGCATGTAACTGGTGATGAACCTCACCAGCGATGGCAAGCATAATGATAGGGAGGTGGGAAGCGCGGGGCAAGGCCTGAGGAGATCGAAAGGTAGATAAGAGGCGGATCTGAGCTGGCTCGGCCAGAACCGGGAAGTACCCCAATTTGGGTTGTCCGTTGTCATCAGCTGCTGCGGTCATACCGACTCTGCTCTTATTTCGAATCCCCCTCTGACGCTTTCGCTCGTCATTACCACCTCATCTACTTATGTCTATCCAATTCTACCAAAGCCTTCTAGCCCTACAGCTGTGCTTGTTGACGGCATCGGGGCTTTACGTTGTGCTTGTGTCGACTGGAAATCACGTTGAGTTGTTTTGGGCAGAGACGAGGCAGTGGTCGGGATTGGAAGTTCTGGACGGTTAGTTACGAAGGTCAGCACGACTATTTTTCGAGGGTTTTCTCGGATGAGAGTTGTTCGTCTGATGAGTTGCTTAGGGCGCAAGTCTTCCTTGTACACACACCTGAGTCATGTGGTCGTGGTGTCAACACCTACGTCTGCTACGCTTCCAACGAGCGCTACAACGAAAACTCCTGGTCCGCGACAACGGAAACTCACTACCGACACATCCTCGCTGTCCAGTGTTCTTTCCTCGGGTTCTGTGAATTGGGGTCACCGACCCAGACACTGCACGGGTCGTACTGATCGATATGGAGAACAAAATGATCGCATATGTTGGGGTATTCGAGCGTGGTGTACGGGACGTTGTGTCCGCATGGGGGTCTGTGTATATCCTGGGGAACGATGGAGCGGTTGGTGTCTTTCAATCGCACGTGGGCTTTACCATCAACTGAACGTTACTCGTACAGGTGACTCGTTTGGCTGAGAAGCCGACCGGCACGAAGCTCGCACTGTTGTACGAAAAGCACCTCTAGTGTCCAGCGCTGTTGTTTGCGTATACACAGAGTCTGGACACGACAGATGTACATCGGTGTCATGGCGACTATCTATACGAGAAGGGCGATTACGAAGTTGCCATCAAGGAATATCTGCAAACGATCGGTGGTGTCCGGGGAAGTTATGTCGTACGCAAGGTATGCCGTTCATGGTCATGATGATGCTTCTGCTCTTGCTCGCATGTTACACCAGCATATACTCACCTACGCGCAGTTCCTCACAGCCAAGGTGGGCGATGTTGCCAAAGTGGACGCGTTTGTTCGTAGTGAAGGAAATATTGTCGGAACCGCCGCATTTGCAGTTCCCGGGGAGAGAACGAGCTGAGAACCTCCATTTGATCTTGACACAGCGATTCGTGTATGTCGACAAGCTAGGTTCTTTGAGCAGGCTGCATACCTCGCGAAGAGGTGGGGGGAGACACGAGGACTATCTGAGGGTTATCGTGGAAGATATCATGACCCAAGCGCCATCTGAGCCTTGAAGGATTAGGACCCCACATTGTGCCGGAGGTGATTCGCTTGTAGGCGTCCACATGAGAATGAGTGCTCAGCGTCGACAGATGAAGCTAGTAGGGGGCACAGGTCCGAGTCTGAGATTTGTATGAGACAAATTGAGATTATAAACTGACCGGGCATGGAAAGAAAGTCGAGCGCGGCATCTGCGCAACTCGAGGGCGAGCTGCTCATGCAAGTTCCCAGCACTTCAACATATCACCTCTGCCTTTATCTCTCCATCAGGAACCAGCGGTGAGTCAAGATAAGCTTGTATTGTGTCATGGGACGCTGATGGAAATACGATAGACTTTGCAATCGTCCGTAAGAGCATAATACTTACCAACCATCATAAATGCAGCTTGTGCACTGGATGGGTTAGCCCTACTGGCACCCGCACCACCAGGCCTTACCCTCTCCCCACAGTGAGCGAGCCCAATGGGAAGAGCCGCTGCCGTGGTGGACACCTTCAAGACTCCTGAGAGAGTTGCTCAGGCTCGACATGTGTAAGGGAACAGAGAGAATCATTGATTTAACGACGAAAGAGTAGCAACACTAGAAGGGCGCTCCCGCGAGATAACCTTATGACTTGGCAGAACACGGTGGAGATTCCAGGACTACATGGGCCTAGCCTTCTCCCCCCGTAGTAGTGTGCCCTTAAATGACAAGTAAAAACTAGTAAGGAGTGCATCCCGTCTGAGGACTGTAACGGTCAATGCATGCAATAGGAATTCCGCGGCACCAATCCAGCTAAACTTGAAGTTCATGAAGTGGAGCCCTGAATCGTAACAATTAGAATAAATGGTGGCCATGGCGGCATCCAGATACAAGGAACACTTGGCGCTTGATATAAAATTGGACAACCTACTGGTTGGCTGTTGACTACAGAGCAAGTCTCAAAGGTGATGCAGGACACGGCTTTGAGAAACCTTCCGACTGCAGTGTGATAATCCCCAATGTCATAGTGTGCATCATAAAAGCGGATGGCCTCATCGAGACCTTTCTCCTCGATCATGAATGCAGAGTGCGTTTCAACATCCCTCTGTGCTGAAGCAAGGAGGAGCACGGCCGCCTTCTTTCTCTCCAAAGCATCCCTCATCATGGCAGATCGCTCATGAGACGAAGGGTGCATTTTCCTGGGTAGAATCTGGTAAGGAATGCTGTAATCATTCCCGAGTCTGTAGATCTGATGTGCAAAAGACTTACCAGTCTGGCCTTGGCCTCATCCAAAACCTCTCTTTCGGCTGCTGAGGTGACGTCGCCAATGTGTTTGATAGGACGAGGTAGTACAGGAAAAGGAGGGTGTTGGGGGGTGTCCTGGGTTGGGGACTGCGGTTGGAGGTCAAGGTTGCACATCAGGGTGTAATTGAACGTCCCGCAATGGGTGTGGAAAAGCAACGAGATTCTGCCAAAAAAAATTCAAGGCGCCGCGGCGGTCAGACAGAAAAGGAAATAGGTTTCGACTCATCAGTACTACCAGCGGTTCGCCATCATGTAGGAGGATGTATGCTATGCCGATCTACATACCTGCCGCCACTGCATGCCTGCCCGGCTAGTACCCGCACATGCTACTTGCCCCCGAGTCCACTCTATTCCTAAGCATGACCTTTGTGCGGAGATAAGAGAGATCGTTCTCTGTTCTGATCTCCATGATCCTAACTTGAACCACATCCGTTTATGGGTGAGACACATGTCCTCGAGCATCCCGAGCAGCTGTCACAGTGTCGGGCTTGGAAGTGAGACATGGAAGCCTCATTTGCTGTCCCGAAAACGACACGGCAGGGAGTTCATCAAGTTGGTTGTGCAGCTTCATGACCAAAGTAAAAATTACTGAAGAGACACGTAACTTGGCGATGACCTCATCCATCCTGGTGCTTGCGATGGCAGGCGGGAAGGCTGTGTGAAGGTGGAAACTGCTTGAAAACGGTGATGTTGGTCGGGAGGCAGTTATTGAAGCTCCCAGATTTCCCGGTCCAGGCAAGGATATTCGTGTCTCCCGAGCTCGTGAGTAACTGAGCCAACAGTCTTCCGAGCACTTGGTCCCCCTCCCCATACGCGACAAGCAAGAGCGTGGTCTGTCGCCTCGGAGCTCACGAGTCCTGCTATCTGAGTATGTGACCTGGGCGTCGACGTTGGTGGGCATGATTTCTAACTGATTTGTCTGGACAGCACCGACTTCAGACAATTCGAGTACTACTTAAATGTCACCGGATTAGATGTAAGTTGATATGTTACGCCATTCGCGCCACCCGATTCTCAACTGACTTGGACGGTGTAGATGGCCGTCGTTGGAAATAGCTACATGTATCACATGCGTGGGGTATCATTTTTCGAGTGTTCCTTGTTGTCGACGTCTGAAGCATGTCTCTTCAGGACTTGGTCGAAAACATACAACCTGGTGTAGCTCAACACATGGCCGACAATTCGCTCGCACTCCTATGCTTCCTCTCCTCTGACGCATCGCCAATTCCACGCCTTGATCGCGGCTTCGCCCGCCCACGAACTGTCTTCTTCTCCAACCTTGGCTTCTTCCTGATGTATTCATTTACGACAGCGAAGGTCATGTACGTGAAGCTATTTGGTGCCTCCCTCTATCTCGTTTGGACGACCGGGGTCAAGCGACTATGGACAGCGTTTGGGGCGGTGGTTTCTGCGTTCGCTGGGGCTTTGATTGGGGCCAATGGGGTAGCGTTTGTCATGACCAATGTCCTTCACAAGGGTATGAGCTGGTTCAGGGCAGAATACTTTCCGGTGGTATTGTACGGTCCTGCAGCGATCGTTGGTGTGTGGTCAAATCGCACCAGTCTAAAACATCCTCTGATCTAGTGTTGAACAGGTGTATTGATCAGTCAGATGCCGTTCAGCAAGACTGATTCCGACCAAACGCTCAAAAAGCCCATATTGGCAGCATTGTTACTTTTTCAGTCTGGGCTGGCTGCAATCGGCCAGCTTTTCGACATCGGATCCAGCGCTGCTCCTTTCCTTGGTGCGACAGGCATGTTCGCTGCTCTCGGTGTTGATGCACTTGTGATGCGGAGCCGACGAACCTCCGGCGCGAAGCATAGAACCAAAGAAAATAAAGCAACCGAAAAGCGAGTCCTTGGTGGCACGGTTCAGTCAGACGTGTCGCTCTGGACATATGCTATCGCGATGGTGATTCCACTCACGACGGGCATGCAGCTGTTGGCTGCAACGCTGGTGGTCTTCGTACCCCTGGTATGACTCTATTCCCTAGGTCATGGTCTCTCGTGTTGACTCGTGGATCGTAGAACGGGTCGCATTAGCGGAGACGCACCCAGCGAGTTTATCATCGCGTCGATCGTTACCGTTACTGGCGCGTTCATGGTGTCGTTCGGTGTTCCCTTTGCACATCGGTTTGGGTCAGCGACGCTCCGACGTACATTGGTGCTTGTAATGCTGGCACTCGGAGCGATCATGGCATTCTTTCACAACCAGGCGCCGTTCGACGAGAAACATCAAAAGAGATTGTTTGTGATTCACATGGAAGATCTAAGTCGATTTTCCCTGGCTGCTGTTGTGAGCGTGTCCTCGTCAAGTGGCATTGACCCCTCCAATATACACGCTTTACCCTTGTTGACAACTTTTCTACGTTCGCAGTTGGTCACTCAGGAACAACATTTGCACATCGCGGCCGCCGATGGCGCCCCAGGGTTTGATGAGCTGGTTCACGATATCACTAACAAATTCGGTGCGGATGACGTTCCACCAAAGGCAATTATTATGGACGATTACAACAATGACTGGGACACCCTCTATCCATTTTCAACCGTGTGCGCATCAGGCATTTATTCATCTTAGTTACTAACCCCACTCTTCGTCATGTAACTGAAACCGGCTTCCTGTGCAACACAGTTTCTTTCTCCGTTCAAAATTGATCTCCCACTGGACCCCGCTTATGTCGCTCCTTGGCCTCCGGAGGAACAGTCCCACGTTACTGCCTTGAACGACACCATCAATGAGCAAGCAGGCACAAGGAAGCTTACTCTCTGGATTGATCATCCAGGGATCATTTGGACGGATGAGGAATCCCTCCGTTCTCGCCCGCTGAGGCACCCGATAACTTCGTTAATCCAGTGTCGGTCTCCCGAACAAGATTGAATGTTAGCGTGAACACTCTGCCGCCATGTCGTGGCGGGCCCCTTTCGTCTTCATCATAGAATGGGACTGCGATTGTCAAGGGCTGCGGCAACGGGTAGGCAGAGATGAGTCTTGTGTCATTGTCGTGCGCGACTCTGCCCGGTAGGCTCATCCCAGCCTGTATCCACGCGGTCGTCCGTTCGGCAAGATGGTAAATACGCCTTTTCATGCGACGCAGCGTACTATAATCCACAGCAGTGATGTCGACATGGTACACATACAACCTGGTTCCTGGGGGTACCTGCACGGGAAAGAAGTTGGTACGAAGCTTGATCTCTCTTCCATCCGTCCCAAAGTCTGGACGGAGCGGTATACAACGACCACCGGCTGAACCCGAGAACGAGGCGACGAGTGCCTTATCCGAATCATCCGCAATACGAGGATCAATTTCCGCTGGTTGACCGTGCATGAAGACACTGAGGAAAAGCAGTTCACATTCAGTACCCGGGTGAGTGAATTTTGAATCATGCACCTTGCTTGCCCGCGTCCCCTCGGCAGGCCACCACGACCCAGAAGTCCTCTGCCCCCACCCCGGTCACCACCACCTTTTAGCAAGTCTGCTCCCGGCCCCAGACCCCCTGCGGCGCTCCCGGGGGCTGGCGGGAGGGGCGCCTCCCCGTTCTGGCTTTCAAAGGGAGAAGGGAGTCGTGTTTCCAGGTCGGGGGGGGTTCGTCCTCCAGCCTCGGCCAAAAAAAAAAGGGGGTCTCTCGGAGTCATGCGATGTTTCGGATTCCTTTTT